>OV651813.1:111808134-111867971 GCA_927349885.1 Psylliodes chrysocephalus | reverse complement strand
AGGACAGAAGAAAAGGACAGAAAAGGACAGAAAAGAACAGAAAAGAACAGAAAAGGACAGAAAAGGACAGAAAAGGACAGAAAATGACAGAAAAGGACAGAAAAGGACAGAAAAGGACAGAAAAGAACAGAAAATGACAGAAAATGACAGAAAATGACAGAAAAGGACAGAAAATAACAGAAAATTACGGAAAATTACAGAAAATTACAGAAAATTACAGAAAATTACAGAAAATTACAGAAAATTACAGAAAATTACAGAAAATTACAGATATTACAGAAAATTACAGAAAATTACAGAAAATTACAGAAAATTACAGAAAATTACAGAAAATTACAGAAAATTACAGAAAATTACAGAAAATTACAGAAAATTACAGAAAATTACAGAAAATTACAGAAAATTACAGAAAATTACAGAAAATTTACATCAAATTACAGAAAATTACAGAAAATGACAGAAAATAACAGAAAATTGCAGAAAATACAGAAAAAGACAGAAAAGGACAGAAAAGGACAGAAAAAGACAGAAAAGGACAGAAAAGGACAGAAAAGGACAGAAAAGGACAGAAAAGGACAGAAAAGGACAGAAAAGAACAGAAAAGGACAGAAAAGAACAGAAAAGAACAGAAAAGGACAGAAAAGGACAGAAAATGACAGAAAATTACAAAAAAGGACATAAAAGGACAGAAAAGGACAGAAAATGACAGAAAATTACAGAAAATTACAGGAAATTACAGAAAATTACAGAAAATTACAGAAAAATACAGAAAATTACAGAAAATTACAGAAAATTATTGAAAATGACACAAAATGACAGAAATGACAGAAAATGACAGAAAACGACAGAAAATGACAGAAAATGACAGAAAATGACAGAAAATTACAGAAAATGACAGAAAATTACAGAAAATACAGAAAAGGACAGAAAAGGTCAGAAAAGGACATAAAAGGACACAAAAGGAGAGAAAATTACAGAAAAGGACAGAAAAGGACAGAAAAGGACAGAAAAGGACAGAAAAGGACAGAAAAGGACAGAAAAGGACAGAAAAGGATATAAAAGGACAGAAAAGGACAGAAAATGAGAGAAAATTACAGAAAATACAGAAAAGGACAGAGAGGTCAGCAAAGGACATAAAAGGACACAAAAGGAGAGAAAATTATAGAAAAGGACAGAAAAGGACAGAAAAGGACAGAAAAGGACAGAAAAGGACAGAAAAGGACAGAAAAGGACAGAAAAGGACAGAAAATGACAGAAAAGGACAGAAAAGGACAGAAAACGACAGAAAATTATAGAAAAACTCTGATATTGCCATGACCATTTACTTTTTGTTCTCTACTTCTTTTTTTCATGAAATTCATCAATCTATACAGGGTGTTAAAAAAGTGTCACAAAATAAAACGGGGGGTAGTATGGGCCAAAATATGCAGAAAAGTCTTAATAAACATATGTCCGCAAATGAATGGTTTCAGAGATACGGAGTGTTTTGTGTTTTGTATCATTTTTTGATTATCTTCTTTCATTCTCAAAACTTGCTTTTCTTATCGGAGTCTACCGATGTTTTTTCATAGATACTATTTGCAGTTATTATTTTGTTGTGGGTGAATAATTTTATAAATTTTCGTTATGCCTGTTTACACTAATATTGAATTAGCTGACATGCATCTTATGTACGGTCGTGCAAATGGCAATGCGAAGGAAGCGCTACGTCAGTATTTGAACATCTCATTTAACTCTATGTTGTTATTGATTGTTATAAATATCATTGTTTTTTTATAATAATAAAAAATTGTTATAAACACAAAATGGTCCGTATCTCCGAAACCGTTAATTTGCGGTCATATATTATTAAGACTTTTCTGCTTATTTGGGTCATACTATTCACCATTTCATTTTGTGACACTTTTTTTAACACCCTGTATAAACTAGATTGATCATACTAACTACTTCTCTGCCACTCTGCCATACTCGGAGTAAATCTTCAGAAACACAAGATTCTACTAAAGGGTAGAGCATTGCTGCATCATTTTTAACATCTATAGTCTCTGAATTCTTTAACTGAGTTTCAGTCATGTCATACAGATTATTTAAACTACTTTGATTACATTTAAAAGGAAAAGTTTCAGAAGTTCTATTCTATAATAATCATTAATAAATCGTTTCTACCAAATCTAGTCTTAAAGCACTGATTACCCACTTTTGGATAACTATCTGCAGTTTCGTGGAAACTGTCGATTTGACGAGCTTGAGACTTCTTTCTTGTAAATATTAATATTTATCTTCATTATCAAGTCCATCATCGGAATTAATTCGTTTAAATTGTTTCCAAAATGTTAGCCAATCTTTTATATCACCACTAAACTTACTCAGTTCGATTTTGGGAAATTGTAAGTTTCCGTTTGTTATTTTCGCTACTTTGACTGCTCTCGTTAGCGGATTCTCATTGTAGATTAAACCATTATTGTAACCACATAACCTAAATATACAATAAACATAAAAGGGGACACAACTGTTTTCTTCTCTTTCTCTTTTTCATCTTAGCAACTAAGCCTAGTCTCTTCTTCTAAGGCACTATACTTAGGAACATATTAATTTGGATTCACTCCAATTCTACATTTCCTTGGGACGATGGGATTGGCAGGGTGTTATAGGCATTGAAATTATTGCTTTGCTGCATTAGAGATATACTCGTATGTGTCATAATGGATCATTTTTGGTCCCAGGGTATTAGGTCAAGTTGACTGGTATGGTCAGACAGATCGCTAAACAAATTAGTCGAAACCGTCAAGTTCTAATTTTAAAATTCATAATCATCACTTTAAAACAGTACAAGACCAGCCACTGGCACCAGTTTTTTCTATACGACTTTATATTATGTTTTAAAAACTGTGAAGTTATTCTCAGAGTGGTATAGTACGTTTGTTTTTAGTAATATATTTCTTTATTCATATTTTTTGATCAAAAAATAATATAAATATGATCTATGGTTGAAGTTTGACGTTATGCCAAGTCTTAAAACACTCACCTTACACATATCTACTGATATTAAATAGTGGAAGATTCTTTTTTGGGTTTGCAAGTGCAACAACAGCTGACAATTGGTCAATGACTATTCACTAGACAGTTTTGACTACCAAAGTCAGACAAAATTTCTCGACCGTTATGACTGATCCAGACTGATCAGCTGATTTAGTCATGATTGGTCATGTTGGTCAGTTTTCTTTTTCGTTAGACCCTTTCGACCGGTCCGACCATTCACTTAACGTACCCTTAATACCCTATACATAATATCTTAAACCATTATGTGTAAAATCCATTGTATAATCTCACCTGTGAGGAACTCGGTACTGACCGTACACCCAATTTGAATGTTTGTAAACACTCTTCCTTGCCGTTTAAGATTAAATAATCATAATCACTGCTTTGATATCCGATAGAATAGTGTAGGTGTTGCAATTATAGTTACCTATAACGTACCTCATACATTTTTGAATGCATGACCATCAACATGCATTCTAGTAAGCACGCCCTTTTGTTTCATCGTTTTGTTTCAGTTTTGTTTCGTATTCGTAGTTATAAAGTGAACTTTCAACCGGTTCGCGTTCAGACGAAACCGCTAAAAGCAAATAGTGTATTTCTGAGAGCCGTTCAATTATGCAAACGACGCCATGTATATGCGGAATTTACCGGGGCAGAAAATAAATTATCCCAGAGGTCAAAGTTGGCCGAGACCCGATGCGATGATGCCGATGAAAGGCGAACCTCTATTTCTGGAACGAGACGAACTTTTCTCTCCGTCCGCTACTAAACCGCTAGGTCGCGTTCTTCGCTTACCTAAATGCGGATATTATGTACGATACGTTACGGTTATTTTGCTACACTGCTTTCACGATCCGGATCCAATGAATAGAATATATTTGTAGAGTTACAGGAAGTGAACTGTCAACACTAGGAAAAGTAAAAGCGATCAGTGAAGATAAATAGTGAACAGTTTAAAGACTTTCGAAATATATTTTTTTCTCGTTTTCTCGCCACAGAGAAAACGATTCCTTACGAATGACGCTGATTACGGGCGGTTCTCGAGCGCCAGATTTTTGGTGATGGTTTACTCCACGAACTTCGAAACGGCTTCGAAAGTACTCGGGTAGCTACAGATGGAGATGAAAAATTCCAGGGATCAAGGTCACTTAGACACAGGTAATAGTAGGCCACAAGTAACGGGCTTTAATCGTTGCTTGGGTTGGTACAGAATTAATCACTAGCTGAAATATAAGGGGAAATAAATTTAGGAATTAACAACCAGTAATACGGCTAGTTAATATTGACACATATATTATTTTAAAGTATTTATAAAAGAAAAGGAATAAATTAATGTATTTCAACTCCCACCCTCACGGTAATATGTACAAACCCTGAACAAAAATAAACAAACAAAACGGCCGGAAATGACTTTCGAGTAGTCTCAATCAGACGTAAAGAAAAAAATAAAATCAATACTTGTAATAATCGCGGTCGCAGTAAAAGTTTATTATGGAGTTGTCTATTCAGTTGTTGAGTTAAAAATGTAACTTGCTATTTCGTTCGGAAGTATTATTTCGGTCGTAGCAAAAATTAACTGTTAAATTGTCTAATCGGTATTTACAATCAAATGTAATTGAATGCTTTGGCAAAGCATAATATCATATGCGGTTGCAGAGAATGCGAGGAGACAGGTTCGGAGCAATACTAATTCCAGGGCTGAAACCGGGACTCTATAAGAGGTTTACCCACTAGTGGTTGGAAAGTAAAACCAACTAACAACTGGGGTAGTACATTATCTCTGAGTGAAGCGATCGTAATCACGAGCCGCTTCAAACTGGGGAATGATACTATTTAATATCAATTAAAGTCTTACGTAAAATAAATTAATAACCGGGATAGCACGTTACCTCTGAATGAAGTGATCGTAATCACGAGCCGCTTCAGACAGGGGAATGATACTATTTGAGTTCACTTACAATAACGGAGACTAACGCAAATGAGGGTTTCAGACGGAAAATAAACTAATAACCGGGATAGCACATTATCTCTGAATGAAGTGATCGTAATCACGGGACGCTTCAGACAGGGGAATGATACTATTTTAGTTCTGTTGAAATAACGGAGATTTACGCAAATGAATGTTTTAGATGTAAAATAAACTAATAACCGGGATAACAAGTTATCTCTGAAAAATTAAATATACGACTATATTTACGATTGAATGAAAAATAAATTATTTAACGGTTAAGACTTTAAATAAACTAAAATAAAATTTATAATTTATTTACATAAATTTCCAGTAGTAGGAAAAATTAAATATACGACTATAGTTACGATTGAATGAAAAATAAATTATTTAACGGTCAAAACTTTAAATAAACTAAAATGAAATTTATTATTTACGGAAATTTCCAGTAGTAGGAAAAATTAACTATAAGACTATATTTACGATTGAATGAAAAATAAATTATTTAACTGTTAAAACTTTAAATAAACTAAAATGAAATTTATTAAGAACGGTGTATTCTAACAAGAATAAATTAAAGTATTCCTTAATCAAAACAAATTTCAATTCTTAACTCAACACGGAAAACTGTTAATTAAAAATAAATCAAATCAAATCGGTTTCAAATAGCACGGCTCTCGGGCAAGAACAAAATTATAAAGAAAAAAATGACAACAATTTACCTATCGGTAAAATCGCGGTTAGAAATGGGTTTCGGAAATGTATCGTATTCGACTATTCGATTTCACGGTGTAAAAGCAAGTCTGTTCGATAAATCGGTATATTAGGAACTAAAATTTTAATTCAATCTCGGAGCTCGTTCAGTCGTCGTGTGCCCTTCCACTACCAGCAAATCCTACCATTAAAACTCGCGCAGGTAGAGTACCTCGACGATGGTTTGAACAGCGATAAATCTGATGATATACAGGGCATATCCACGAAGTTAAAATTAAGTAAAAATTAAAATGAATACCCAGAATTAGTTAAAAAAATAATAATGAAAATTGACTTCATTACAATATAAATTAGAATAGTATTGTTATAAAAATAAATAAGTGTTTAAATAAATTATTAATAAATAAACTGTTGTTTAAAATAAACAAACATTACAATATGTTATAATTTATTGATATGTAGGGTGAGCATCTTGGCTCATACTGTATTTAAAAAGTTATAAATATCATTGTATTGAAAAATTGTTGAAATAAAGTCAATTGCAGAAAGATTCCCTTTATAGTGTACGCCTATGGCCGGTATCGAATAGCAGTTAAATTTTGAGCTCCCGAAATAAATACAGTTAAAGCAAGATTTACATCTAATAAAATAATAAGAACGTGATACAGTTCTTATAGTGTTGTTTTGCAATACGTTAGTGTGAAAAAAATAACTGAATCATGGTATTAACAAGAGAAACCCGCGAAGAAATTGAATTAGCGGTAAGCAAGGCTATTAAAAATGATTTGCTTATCACTCAAATTGCAAAAAAAGTAACAGAAGCAGTAATACAAACAATGGAAAATAAGCTGCTAAATATCGAAACTTCAGTGGCGGAACTAAAAGAGGATTATGGTAAAATGAATACAAAAATTGAAGATAAAACGAAATATTTACAAAATAAAATAAATATACTTAGTGATGAGAGAGACGAAATGGAGTCTAAAATTGATCAAATGGACCAAGCTACTAAATCTTCTAACTTAAGGGTTTTCAGTATGAAAGAGACCTCCAAAGAAGATACCAGAAAAGTCCTAATAGAAACTTTAAATAAAAATATGTCTCTAAATCTTATCAAAAGTGATATTCTATTGTGCTACAGAATTGGGAAAAGTGAACAAAAGAAAAGTAGAGGTGTTTTTTTAAAATTAAAAGATCTATCTGGAAACTAAAAAAATGATATATGGCAAGAAAAAACTACTAAAGGGCACAGGAATCGTCATAAGAGAGGACCTTACTAGCTTACGAGTGAATTTGTTAAACGAGGCCATCGGAATACAAGGGTTAAAAAATGTATGGACAGAACATGGCAAAATCTACGTAAACAAGGACAGTAAAGTATATATTATAAGGAACAGAAATGATTTTAATATTGTATTTACAGCTGAATGAATATTTACTATTAAACAAAAACCAAAATAAAAAAATAAAAAAAAAAATTCCTTTGCATCATCTTGTTTAAAAACTTAAAATTAAATTAATTCTTTGATTCTTTGTATTCTTCTTTCTGAAATTTATTTATCATCAATATTTCGTTATTTCCTATTTTAAGTAAAAAAATAAATAAATGAATATGTAATTTCTACAAAATATTTAGGGTGCTCAATAGTTACATGATATGATAGAATTTTTAAACGTTTTAGACGATGAAGAGATTCAGACGGAATGCGTTAATAATTTCGAAGACTTTATATAGGGAAAAACAGATATGGACTGGGAGTTGTTCACTTTAATATTAGAAGCTTACAAAAACATTTTAATGAGCTACTGGTATATGTTGAAATGGCTAAAGATATACTTGATGTAATTATATTATCAGAAACAGTTAAAATAAAAAATATTCATGATTTTTCCATTCCTCAGTTTTCAATTCACTACAATGAGGCAATATTTAACAAATGCGACGGTTCCATAATTTATGTAAGAAATAATATATCAGTGAATGTTAATATCGTACCTGTAAATGAAACCAAATTTCTTAGAGCTATTTTAACTTCTAGTAATTTGCCAAAAAATTGTAAAATTGGGCTTACCGCCTTCTATAGTCTTCCGGCAACCGACTTAAATATGTATTTAGATAATTTAGAAATATACCTAAATTCTATAGAATATCAAAATCTAGAAATATATGTAGGTGATATAAACATCGATATACTAAAAAAAGAAACTAACGAAACAAACAAATATTTAAATATAATGAATTTCAAAGGTTTTAAATCATATATAAATAAACCAACGAGAGTACAAAATGAGTCAAAAACGGCCATTGATCATATTTTTATTAGAACTCATACAAACCTAATAAAAAACGTCGAACTTGAGCCAATTATATTTCACACAGATATGACAGATCACTATTCTCCTTTTATATTAATACCTTTTCATACACAAAAAAATGAGGAACCCCAATCAAAAAACAAAGTGACCATAATAAATTTTGATAATCTAAAACATTGTTTAAGCAGAGAAAATTGGAATGATGTAATTAATACGGCTGAACCACAAAAAGCATACGATTTATTTTTCAATAAGCTAAATCAACAAATTCAAAAATGCACTAAATCTACAATTAAGACAAAAAATATAATTAAACTAAAACCATGGATAACAACAGGTTTAATACTCCCTAAAAAAAAACTAACAAAAAAATACACTCTAGAACTTGAAAACCAGTCTAAAAATTACAGAAACAAACTTCATTCCTTAATAAGAAAAACAAAAAATGACTATTATCAAAATAAAATTACACAAACCGGAAACGATTATAAAAAAATATGGAAAATCATTAATGATATAACAGGTAGTACAAAAAAAACTAAGCAAATTGAAAACGTATCTATAAAATCAGAAAATAATGATAATATAAACAATAACAAAGAAAAAGCCGAAGAGTTTAATATTTTTTTTACAAATTTAGGTGAAAATATGGCAAATAAAATACATAAGGTAGTATTAGCAGGAAACTTTCTTAAAAACGATAAAGTTGAAAACAACATATTCGTTAAACCCGTAACAAAAAAAGAACTATTTTAATAAGCAAATTAAAAAATATCTCTGCACCTGGTCCATATAAATTAACAGCAACTACAATAAAAAATATAAATGAATATATTACTCTTCCTGTAACGCATATCCTTAATATTTGCTTTCAATCAGGAAAAATTCCAAGTCAATGGAAGGAATCAATTGTCGCACCTGTATACAAATCCGGAGACCCTAGTGAGCTTACAAATTATAGGCCAATTTCTGTTATCAACAACTTCGCTAAAATTTTTGAAAATGCAGTAAAATGTAGATTAATTAATTTTTTTCATAATCATAATGTTATTACAGATTGTCAATACGGTTTTATACAAAACTCAAGCACTGAAAATGCGGTAGTTGATTTTTTGGAAAAGACGGTTAACGCTGTAGATGAATCATTAAAATGTGCTGCAGTATTTCTTGATTTGGCCAAAGCATTTGATACCGTTCCCCATAACATTTTACTTCACAAACTAAATAACTATGGCATACGGGGTTTAGCATTAAGGCTCCTGAGGGATTATTTATCTAATAGAACCCAGAGCGTAAAAATTGGCAAAGCCGAAAGTTCTAAATCAGTAGTAAAGATGGGGGTCCCACAAGGAACAGTATTGGGCCCAATTCTGTTTCTGGTCTATATGAACAACATTACACAAATTAATAACTTATCTGGGAATATCATATGCTATGCGGATGATACGGTAATTATTTTCGCTGGAAAAGAATGGGCCCTAAGAAAGATAAATTTATGGTTAAATAACAATCTACTAACTTTAAATGTATTAAAAACAAATTGCATTACTTTTAGTTCAACCACCGTTAATCAACCTAACAGCTTTTGTATAAAATTGCATAGTAGTGACTGTCAAAAAAGCGATTGTAACTGCCCCTTGATAGAAAAAGTTTCTCAAATTAAATATCTAGGTGTAATACTTGATCAATACATCCATTGGTCTGAGCATATTGTCCATGTTAGTAATAGAATGAGAGCCCTAATGCACAAATTTTATGTTCCGGGACATTCTTTCAAAGAAAAATATAATGATACTTTATAACTCCCTAGTGGAATCTATATTAAGGTATTGCATAGTAGCATAGGGTGGAGCATTTAACACCACTATTAAAATTGTAGAGACAACACAAAATATTATTTTAAAAATTATCCTAAAAAAAGAGAGACTATTTTCTACAAATAAATTGTACGATGAATCGAACATACTAAACGTCAAATTACTTTTTGCTTATCAATGTATAATGAGAATATATACCAATGCTGAAAATTTTACTCTAAAAAATACCCGCTTAAAACGCTCAGTCGCTAATATGGAGATTCCTGTACAATTTTTCAAAAAATCACTTAATCAAAGGTCATTATTATTCTTTGGCCCAAAATTTTTTAACATAATTCCGATACACCTCAGGCAAATAATCAAACCAAAAAAGTTTAAAATTGAAATAAAAAAATATTTAATAACAAATAAAAAAAAATTACGATGTAATGATAACATAGTATAAATAAAAAACATATTAAAAGCCAAAAGGACCTTCGTAGTTTTTGTCTACTTTTCCTAAGGTACTGTCTATTTTTTATTTATCATTTTATTTATCGGTTTATTCTGTCGAATTTCTTCGTCCCTTGTTCTAATTTTTAAATATTGTATCTTTTGTTAAGTGATAAATAATTATTTGTAAAATTTAATACATGTCTCTAAAAAAAAATATGTACATAAATAGAGTCACCTGATTGATCAGAAGCAAAACAGGCAGAAATGCCTAGGTTCTATGCTCAATCAGATGTCTTTAAAGATTTTTTTTTCTGTATAACTATTTTTTTACTATTAGGTAATGTACTTTAATATCTAAACAAATAAATTTGATTTGATTTGATTTGATTTGATTTGATTTGATTTGATTTGATTTGATTTGATTTGATTTGATTTGATTTGATTTGATTTGATATTCAATTTCCCAAATACTGGGTAGGTATTTATAGAAACAACAACGCCTATAAAATTTAAATCATCCAAGTCGTTTCTTTGATAACTTATACGAATTACCTACTGAGCTGTGCTAGTATCCCACTGTCCCAAAAAAAGAAAAACCAAAAACAATCCTTATAGGTCAAAGACCATCTTTTACTTCTCATAAATAATCGTCAAGTTTTTGGCTTGTGTTCAAGACCCATTATATTTCATTCGGCAGTGGTCCAACAAAGCTGCTCGTAAATTTAGACAGACAAATTTAGAATTCCATTTTAAAATATTTGTATATTTCTGAAAAGGCTGTCTATCAAAGCTAAGTTATTACTTACAAAAAAGCGACAAAACAAATAAAAAAAATCCTCAAAAATTTTAAAAAATAAACAACAGAAAACGACAAAATAAAGAAGAAAGGCTGCAAAACACCGATAAAAAACGACAAATAACTACAACGAATTACAGAAAACAACAAAAATAAAGCAGAAAATGCGAAATGGAACATATCGGAGCTAACTATTACTTTATTCCTTTTTAAATCACAATTACTGTATTCGTTTGAGAATTTAGTGAGTACAGCAATAACAAGAAATATGTTTTTTTACGAAAACAAGTTAGAACGTCAAACTGTTACACCATCGGTTCTAATTAACATCGTTCCCATCTATTTGTAAAGCGATTTATCAACGGCTACACTAATGGCGTCAGAAATTCGTGCCCTTCGTAATCACCGCGGTAGGGCGGTAAGCTATCCATTTCAATTCATTTGAACAAACATTTGGACAAGACAAATAAGATTTGATCAACTTCCGACGTAGGGTCGTAGCAAAACACACAGAAGGGGTTATCAGGCCATAGTCGCGTATTGGAAGGAATACCTCCTAAAAATAAACAATAGTTCAAATACAATTATGTTACTGAAACTATTGAAAAAATGCTGCAAACGTATTGAGAGTTTCCTATCAGATGACGATTCTGAAAAAGGTTTCTTGATCAATTATATTGTTTTTATAATTTATAGTTTGTGTTCTCATTTTTTTTTTCGGACTATTGTAGACCCTTTAAATGTTTTTGCCGTTAAACTTCCAGATGAGTTATCCAGTCTCGTCCATGAAAGATTGAGACTTACTGTAAAACTATCAAAATGGCAACAGCGTAGATGCTCCACTAATCTCAGCTTTTTTGTTATTCTTGACGTATCGAATTTCATTTTAATTGTCAAATTAACTAAGTACTTTTAGAGGATTTGTGGATTTCCAGATTTTGGTCTAGTCTGTAGATGGTAACACAATAAAGAAACATAAATAAATATAAATAAACATAAATAAACATAAATAAACATAGAGAAACATAAAGAAACATAAAGAAACATAAAGAAACATAAAGAAACATAAAGAAACATAAAGAAACATAAAGAAATATAAAGAAACATAAAGAAACATAAAGAAACATAAAGAAACATAAAGAAACATAAAGAAACATAAAGAAACATAAAGAAACATAAAGAAACATAAAGAAACATAAAGAAACATAAAGAAACATAAAGAAACATAAAGAAACATAAAGAAACATAAAGAAACATAAAGAAACATAAAGAAACATAAAGAAACATAAAGAAACATAAAGAAACATAAAGAAACATAAAGAAACATAAAGAAACATAAAGAAACATAAAGAAACATAAAGAAACATAAAGAAACATAAAGAAACATAAAGAAACATAAAGAAACATAAAGAAACATAAAGAAACATAAAGAAACATAAAGAAACATAAAGAAACATAAAGAAACATAAAGAAACATAAAGAAACAAAGAAACATAAAGAAACATAAAGAAACATAAAGAAACATAAAGAAACATAAAGAAACATAAAGAAACATAAAGAAACATAAAGAAACATAAAGAAACATAAAGAAACATAAAGAAACATAAAGAAACATAAAGAAACATAAAGAAACATAAAGAAACATAAAGAAACATAAAGAAACATAAAGAAACATAAAGAAACATAAAGAAACATAAAGAAACATAAAGAAACATAAGAAACATAAAGAAACATAAAGAAACATAAAGAAACATAAAGAAACATAAAGAAACATAAAGAAACATAAAGAAACATAAAGAAACATAAAGAAACATAAAGAAACATAAAGAAACATAAAGAAACATAAAGAAACATAAAGAAACATAAAGAAACATAAAGAAACATAAAGAAACATAAAGAAACATAAAGAAACATAAAGAAACATAAAGAAACATAAAGAAACATAAAGAAACATAAAGAAACATAAAGAAACATAAAGAAACATAAAGAAACATAAAGAAACATAAAGAAACATAAAGAAACATAAAGAAACATAAAGAAACATAAAGAAACATAAAGAAACATAAAGAAACATAAAGAAACATAAAGAAACATAAAGAAACATAAAGAAACATAAAGAAACATAAAGAAACATAAAGAAACATAAAGAAACATAAAGAAACATAAAGAAACATAAAGAAACATAAAGAAACATAAAGAAACATAAAGAAACATAAAGAAACATAAAGAAACATAAAGAAACATAAAGAAACATAAAGAAACATAAAGAAACTAAAAAGAACAAAGAACAAAAAATAAAACCAAATAAATGTACGCGCGACACTCACGATTCTACACGTGATATTTGTGTGTTGTCAGACTTCTATTGCACCTTGTATAAAGCGTAAAGCCTAGACTTGAGGAGGCGGCAACACTATTTTTGTACAAACGTTCAATAAGAAGAAAAATTTAATAAAAACCATAAAATGAGTCAAAGAAAATAGAAACAAAAAATATAAAATAAAAATGACAAAACAAAAACGACATAAAAGCAAAAGAAGCCGCTCTAAAACGACATAAAATGTTACGTTGTAATCGTCACTCCCTTTTAATAATTACAATATTTAATTAGTTCAAATATTCCAATATATTCTAATACTTTTTGAGCGCCCCTCGTATTTGGAAATATAGATATTATGTTAAAACGGGAATTTGTCTCTCTCTGGGACATTCTACCAATGATGCGCTTTCTCTAAAAATCAATAATTACGGTCAGATGTCGTGCGCACGCCTGGCTTACTTATGGATGGGGAATATTCACGTTTTCACACATTCGGTCAGCTGTTGGCTTTTGAAATTTTTTTTTTCAATCTAGCAGCGAAATAAACAGGTTGATTTTAGTGCTTTAAGTGTGTCCGAATAAACTAAGGAACTGGCTCTGGATCTGTAACAAACTAAGGATCTGGATCTGTAACAAACTAAGGAATTGTCCTTTGTAATCTGCAACTGCAGAATCATTGTCAGCTAGTTGCCACTAGAG
Source organism: Psylliodes chrysocephalus (assembly GCA_927349885.1). Lineage (NCBI taxonomy): Eukaryota > Metazoa > Arthropoda > Insecta > Coleoptera > Chrysomelidae > Psylliodes > Psylliodes chrysocephalus. Next base: position 111,853,887 of record OV651813.1, on the reverse strand, counting down.
CTGCGGAATATCTTGGGCTGAGTTGCGTAAGGAACTGCAGTGTTTTGAAGTCATCGTAGGCTCACCGCTCACCTACCATTAAGACACGGACCAGACCAGTTCGACCGTTGAAATCCGGAAACACAAGATAAGTGTCGGCCAGGACCACACACACAATTTTGAGTCACTAGTCAATTTTAATTTTAAACTCATCATTAGTAAAACGTAAACCGTAAAATGTGTTAAAATCAATTAATTTTATTTTCTTTTATATTATGTAATCAGTCATCAGTCAAATTCGAAATTTAAATTAAAGCCGATTAATTGTTTTGAAATTTTAGTTTTTTTTTCTTACTTTCAACTGACAAGTTAATGACAAATTTACTTTTATTGTCCATCTAAAAGTATAGCGCCCAAATTAATTTATTTGAATTCTTTTAAGTATTTTCAATTAAAGACTTAGTCATTGACTTGAAGGTAAATTCTATACGAATCCCACTGACCTATTTTGATCTGAGCTAGGCCTGAGGCTTGTAAGAATTCTTATTATAAGGATTTTTACAATGAGACCCAGGTAAGGGTTAGAAACGTATCATCTGGTGCAAAATATGTTTTTATAACGTAACTTTGTAAAAGTAACATTTTTTATAAAACATTTAACTTTATATATCTTTGAAACGTAACAAAAAGCAAAAGAAACTGCTATAAAACGGAAAATCTACAAAAACTGACAAAAACAACATTAAAATGACAAAATTATAAAAGGATCCCTCAAAAAATGACAAATATACCGGGTGTTCTAAATTAAAGTGTTACAGTTAAATACCGCCGAAAATATGCATTTTAGAAAAAAAAGTTTCAGACAAAAGTTTTATAGTTTTTTGGGGGAAACATTTTGGCTAAATTCATTTTTTTATAATGGCCATATCGAGGTGAACTTTGTTTTTTTAAAAGGGAATCCCATTTTTTCTTACATATTCTTAAAGTACATAAAAAAATAAGAAACTTTTGAGGGAAATATTTTTTTTATTGGACTTTTACTTTTTGAGTAACAGTTACTTGAAAATGTTGCTGCACGAAAAAAAAGTTGGCCATATTATGGTTAGCTATAAAAAACGATTTTAGCCAAAAGTTTTTCCCTACAAAACTATAAAACTTTCGTCTAAAACGTTTTTTTATAAAAAGCGGTATATGGCTGTAACGCTTTAATTTAGAACACCTGGTATAATAAGATACAGCACTTATTATTTTGTATTAGGTATAGCCGTGGTTTTACAGCGAACGTGTGGCAACTACGATATCCCAGCTCTCATTTCAATATCTCACTACCACATTTTCTAATTTTTGTCGACGACTGGCTGTTGCCCTGTTGCCATTGTATTAATAACTTGTATATTAGTCGTATGTACATACTTTAATTACTATACGGTGCAAGAGAGACGTCCGACACGCCCAACATAGAGCGCGGACATTTTGATGCCATTACTACTAGGTTAGGCAACACATTTTTCCAAAATGTTAAACTGGTAGCCTACATTTTGGTATTCTGAGATTTTAAATGAAGGCAACAAATGTAGAAGAAATGTTTATTTATTTTAAACCATTATCCGTATAGTAAGAGAAAATCGAAGTATGCGGTCGTATGCCTAACACGACAAAATAATCACTGTATAACATAAAAACTGCTTATAAAGCAAACAATACAATAAAAACAAAAAGAAAAGAGGTAAAATGTAGGTGGAATGAGTATAAAAGTGTGTAAAAATTAAAATTTTTTTTTATTAAATATTAGACTAATCCCTTTCGGCTTAACAAAGCCATCTTCAAAGCCGTTGCCTATGATACCTTCCACATGGAGTCGATTAAACATATAGTTGGTAACAACGATTACAGCAGAAAAACATTTAGGAGTGGCAAAGGCACCGAACCCCAATAAATACGTTAAAAGTATGACACTAATGGTTAATTATACTAAATTGTAAAAATAATACATTTTTCCCGGTACAACAGGGGACAAGCATAACTAATATAAAAAAAGATAAACCAAAAATCAATAAGGAAAATCAATAAGGAAAATCAGTTAGGAAAATCAATAAGGAAAATCAGTAAGGAAAATCAATAAGGAAAATCAATAAGGAAAATCAAATCAATAAGGAAAATCAAACAAAGGTTAGGTGTGTACCAACAGAGATCCGAAACATTCACTATCACAATTCTGCGGGTGATATTTGGGGGAGTTTAAACCTATTTATGTACCGCCTTGTATTTATTTTGTTGTTAACACTGGTTTTTCACGAGTGTTCAAAATGTAAATTACTGTTAATATTTTATGTACAGTTCCTTTATGTTTTTATCTTTCTCTTCATATAATCTGTCGAATAATTTAATACCATATCTGTCTCCGCACCCGCCGCTGTTCTCCCCCGAAACTCTCAACTCCCAAACTATCTCCATTAAACAAAGTTTGATAACACAAATTCGCCTCAAACAAAGTTTTTCGATGCCGAAACTTTCCTAATGAATTCAACTCCCCGAAACTCTCCGTGAGTTGTAAAACAGAATTTATATCTCCTTTACTTTTTTGTTTTGAAATGTTTCCGTTTTATTCGTTTGTTTTTGCGCAGGGGATTTTATAAATTCGCGCGCGCCATTATGAGAGTTCTTTTCCGATGTCGGTCGAGAGAAAATAAGTTTTTAGAATGGAGGGGTGGATTTGTCCCGACAAGTCAAAAGCAGTTATGCGTTTTGATGAATTGCCCGGATTTTGTTTTTAATGAGAAAACTTGGAAAAATGGTTTAGAAAGAACGGGAGGCCTAAACAGAATGTACCAATTGATGTGGTAAATAATGAACAAAGTAAAATTATTTAATAATTCTATCATGTGTGGCAAAGGAGTATCAGTCAAAATTTTGGATAAATTAGTTTCAGTCATCTATACTTAGTGTAAAACGTGGGATAAGTCAATACTTTCTATTGGGGTCGCTATTAAACTTGAATTTCATAATATAAATTACAAAAATACCTTTTTTTGGTGGGTAAATTCGTATAAGTCGACTTATAAGACATATAACGTAGATTTACTCAGCTTCTAAATTTTTGACTTATACTCCTTTGCCTACCTACGATAGAAATATCAAAACATTTAGCAATTAATAAATAATTATAAAAAAGTGGTTCGGTCCTTGCTTCGACCTTGCGGAATCTTCGAGATATCGGGATCTAGGAAAAGGATGTAGCATAGTTGCCCTCAGATAAACAAATGAGCAGTTGCCTATGCCTATGATCTTTCCCTGTTCGTAAAAGTTTATACAAAAGAGAATATAATACACCACGCCAATTGGACAATAATGGACGCATATCAATGGGTGGAAACACACTAACTGGAACAAAGAAAACTGAACGTGTCATTATCAAAGGTAAAAGAGTTAGAGAAAGGATTCAATACAATTAAGAAACACTGTCATTACTTCAATTAAGAACAAAGGCATTTTTAAAATGCATGTCAAGTGACAGCTCTATCGGAAATAATCTTGGCCAACATGGGAGTATTAAGTAGGTAATTGATGTATACGGAGCGATGTAGTAAAGAGTTCTGTATGCGGAACCAATATGGGTTATAGCAGTAAAGAAAAAATATAGTGTACAAGTAGATGAAAGAGTAAGGTTGTACGGTAGATGAACAAATGATCTGGAAATTAAAAGATCCGAAAGATCTAGAACATTAGATATCTGACAGGACAGGTGGAGCAGCAACACTGACAAAGCTGCCTGGACGAAGAGTTTAACTCCAAATTTTACTAATTGGTTAGAATACAATTTTAAGGAAACAGACCACTATCTGAGCCAATTTTTCATGAGACAGAGTTCCTTCAGGGCTTACACTTACAGAATTGGTAAGACACCTGACAGTAATTATCTGTAGTATAATGAGGAGGATACGGTGGATCACCCATTTTGTAAATTCAACAGATGGGCAAAATACAGACAGGATGAATCATCACTAGAAGCTGAAATAACCCTGAAAAACATTATGGTCAAACTTATGCCTGACAAAAAGAAATGGTTTAAAGTTTAAAGGAACAAGAGAAATAATGGAGATAGATTATGAAGTGCAATGAGAAAGAGAAAAGGAGACAACCAAGGAAGATAAGATTAAGATATAGAAAAAGAGAAAGAGAAGCAATACTCGCAAGGGTTTTACCTTGGTTGCCAGATTTACGAAAGTAAAAAGGGTGACAAGAGTATCAGGTTCAAATACCAAGCATTTTTATATAATCAGGTCCATTATTTGTGAAATATCTAAAAAGAAAAGTCCCCAGCTTGTATTTTTCGTAAACGAGGGTCCATTAGCCTGATATTTTTTTATAAATCCAATTATTATTTACAGCTTTGAATATTAAAAAGCGTGGCATTTACATAAAAAGGGTGGCATTTTTCTCAAAAGCGGGACATTTTCGTACTGTGGCGTTGAGCGTACGAGCAAGTCAAAAAGCGTGGAAAATACGCCTAAAGCGTGATGTCTGGCAACCCTAGTTTTAGCGGCGTCTCCGTGACAAGAGGTGGTTTTAGCAAATGGGCTATCATCGTTATTCGGTAGAATATTGCACTTATGGGTTCACTTCTTAAGAAGATTTTCACATTTAAAAAAAAAAATAGATTATAAAACCATACTCCATACTTTTTCAACAGGTCATCTTTATTTAGAATTTCAGTAAATTTTCTTACTATCAGAACTGAATCGGTTGTTCCCAAAGTAAAATGATTTGTGGCTGCAGCAAAATGATGCGCCTCGATTCTATGTTGTTTTGGTGAGAAACGACTTAGACAAATCTTTCCAGATAGGTCGATTGGGCCACCTACTTCACCAGATTTAACTTCTCTTGATTTCTTTTCATGGAGACATTTAAAAAGTAAAGTATACCAAAAGAGACCACAAAATAATACAGATAAACTCACAGAACACATTCGGATTGAGATGGCCCAAATAACTCTGGAAGAGTTCACTGCACTCTGGTTACAAATTATAAGTCCATATGGATTGTAGGGGTTAATTTCCTAATTCAAATATTGAAATCATAGAGGGTGTCCCATCTAAGTTTACCTAGCATTTCGTAGTTTATAATAAAAATGTATAGGCGTCAAAAATGTTTCCTCTGTACGGTAGAATGAATAATGAAATAGTAATAGTAATTAAGTCATTGGTCTTTAAATTTCTAATTAGGTCATTTTTGTTTTTACAGGACCTGACAGTAACTGACGATACCGTCTTAGAAGAACACAATGAAGATCCTTCCTTAGTGCAGATGCGCCTTATTGGTGATGGTGGTAAGTGTATGATAAATTTATTACAATATTTTAAAATAAATTTCACTGCATTTATTTTTTTTTCACCATCGTTTAAGTTTTCTATATTTGATAACCATCTTTCATTGGTAGTAATTATTGATCGAAAAGTCTCTTGAAATTGGTGACTGCTTCTTTTATTTTTGCGAAACACCACTAATTTTGCAGTTAAATCAAAGGATTAATATTTTGCATTATTACATCTAATCAAAAACAATCAACCAGCAATTTTGTCTGAAACGAAAAGCTTAAAACATACCCATCGGTGTTCCTATAGTCATGGTTCTCTATTTGTGATCTTTCACTTAAATGGTGATGATTCAACAATAGTTTAATAAAAGGAATAATAAGAATAAACCATCCACCAAGACAAGTGAATGTCAAACACCATGAATCTATGGTAGATGTGCCCGTGGCCCATGGGACTTGTGTCACGATCTAAATTTGTATCCAATTGAGTAGTTTGTGTAGATAGACTTAAATTGTGTGCCACTTTTTCCATACACCCCTCATTTTAGGCGGTACAAGAATTCTAAAACAAACAAGAAATATAGTTTAACTATTCAAAACATTTCTATAACGCGCACGCACACGTTCTACAAGTTCCACACCCTTAAATTGTCTTTTAGTAGTCAATAAACCTAAAAAAAAAAACAAAATAAAGCGTTAGAAACAAAATACGGCCCAACTGTTTTTCTTAATTTTACATATATCAAAAAATAACTTTTTTACATATTGTGAAACTGCTCCTGTGGAAAGTTTCATCGATTTTTATAGTCCTGCAATTTTTTTGCTAGTATTTTTAATTTTAAAAAAATATTGTTTTTATTGTTTAATCTTGTAGAGATATTCACTAATTACAAATAAGAGCAACCATTTCCATATTCCAATAAAAAATTTCCATCTCGCAAGTAACAATATTTATCTCATTCTAGCTCCAACCCAATAAAAATAAAATGTGTTGAACCAAAAACTTCGTCAACCATCATTGTCTTTGTTGCTAGGCGGACGAAACCATTATGCAATGAGTCGAGAGATGGGATGATGCTTCTAATGCCTAACCCAAATTTGTTGCTCTTCAACCATCAACTTTTTGAAACCTATTTGTCGGCCACCTCTACCTGCAATTTTACAGAAGTAGATAAATTCAAATCCTATGGAATCTATCTCCAATTGTCAAACTGAAAACTTCCATGACAAAACAACGCAGGACAAAATGCGCAGAACAAAATAGCGCAAGGAAAAAAATAGCGCAAGGACAAAATAGCGCATGGCAAAATAGCGTAAGGACAAAATAGCCCAAAACAAAATAGGGCAGAATAAAATGGCGCAAGGACAAAATAGCGCAAGACAAAATAGCGCAAGGAGAAAATAGTAACGTAACGAACAAGATATGTTTTTTAATTAATTAAATTCAAATAATACGTAACAAATACTATTCCAACGACGCCTATGTAGAGAATATTTGAAGTGTAGCTCCGTCTCTCGTAAATTTTAGGATCGGACGCGAAACAATTTTGCACGGGACAAATTGACTGCGATAAATTGGCGCCGAGACAAATACATGAGAGACAAGTTAGCGCCTGATATAAATAAAGTAAGACCAATTAACGCCTAGTCTAATTATAGTTAGTTTAGTTAGCGTGCTTCAAAAAAGAGTGAAACAAATTAATGCATGACAAAATATCTGGCATATTTATTCTAATTAAAATTAAAAAAAAATCTAAAATAATTTACCTAACCTGGGCGGCCTGGAGCCATGGTGGGTTACTGTATATGGCTACAGGCCGCAGAGGTTAACTAAATTAGTGACAATTTTTTTCATTTTTCTGATTTTATGTCAATTTTTATTCAAAGCAACTTGCCATAGCTTCAGGCTTAGGTAAATTAGTTGTTTTTTTTTTTAATTTCATTAAGAATACTAAAATATTTTGACTTGTGCTTTTATGTTCTACGCCATTTTGTCCTGCGCTGTGTTTCCTGCGCTATTTTGTCTGCGCTATTTTGTCATGCGCTATTTTGTCCTGCACCATTTTGTCATGCGTTATTTTGTCCTGCGACATTTTGTCCTGCTCTGTTTTGTCATGGAGTCTTAAGCAAGCATGTGATGCTAAACTTCTTATTAAATCAAGTGTGTGTTTTTAAATTTACACATGTAAATAATCACAGTGTGCCTAAGTTACCCTCATCAACAGTTAATAAAGGCATGTAATCGGCACCAGCGTTTTGTCATGCGCTATTATGTCTTGCGCCAATTTGTCTTGCGCCAATTTGTCCTGCGCTGTTTTGTCATGGAGCCCAATTTTTGAGTCTAACTTAATCCATACCTACCTACGGGCATAGACTAGAAGTAGATAAATTTAAGCAAGCAAGTGATGCTAAGATAGCAAGTTATACTAAGCTTATTAAAGCAAGTGTGTATTTTTGAGTTCACGTATGTAAATAACCTCAGTGTACCTAAGTTACCCTCATCAACAGTTAATAAAGGCATGTAATCGGCACCAACGTTTTATTGATGATACAGTCCATAGACGGTCCAGCCTTAGGTCGATGTTCAAATGTCGGGTTCGATGCCCCACAAATATGTTCTCTCTATCATTAACTTCTGCTATACTTGGTTAACCATTTAATTTTCTTTACCTTCAACTCTGTTTGGGAGGAAAAAGATGCTTTCTAAATAGTTGTATAAAGCTATATCTTTTGGTTTCCAACTTCTTGTCCGCATCCCACTTTCTGTTACTATTATGGTTTGTTTATTTTTTGATAACGGGTGTCCCAAAAGTTTTGGGAAAAAAATTAAAGACAAAAAAATATTTTAAAAATTTATTTATCCCTCATAATGGTTCCTTAACAATAAATAAAAACCACTACAGCACCGCTAGGAGTGGGCACTCTTCAACATCAAACTCCCTAATTTTTTGGAATAGCCTACACCGCAGCTGCTGCTCGTTTTGAGCTTTCCAGCCATTTTCATAAACTTTGCTTGACAATCTTACCCAAAATGTCCTGCTTAGGACAAATGGCACATTTTGAGCTTCTAACCATTAGCATGTGGCTCTAGCATAATGAGCCGACGCCAAGTCCGGCCAAAACATGATATTGTCGTTGGCATGATGTTCTCTAATAAAATTTACCAATTTCGGAAGACAATTTTGAATGTACATATTTTGATCCACTGCAATGCCTCTAACACGTCCTACATAGGGCCTGAACAAACCATTTTCCGATAATGCAATCCAGACTAACAGTTTCTCCGCAAATTTGACCGTTGGTTTGTATTTTACATTTTCGGGGGTATTTTCAATGTTATCTGTATAAAAACCTGAGTTTTCTGGTAGGTCGGCATGCGAAAATGTAATAGTAGTTAGCGCAACAAGTGCTAGAAGATGCACTTTTACGCACGAAACTGCGTTACCCGTACGACGCGCAGCGGAGTGCGGGTAAGCAGGTGAGTGCGTAAAAGTGCTTCTAGCACGTGTTACGATCAACATTTTTTCTACAAGCGCATTTATTTCTAAAATAGAGAATTAACCTGTATAATGACATTAGGTACAACATACAGTTTAAGTATATATATATATATATATATATATATATATATATATATATATATATATATATATATATATATATATTGTAATGAAAACAAAACAATATCAATTTTACTTTGTCTTTCTTTTTTATTATCTTATTTATTTACCCTGGCTTGCTACTTTTTTTTTTATTTAAACCAAATAATTTTTTTTTTCTCAGGGGTGTTTCTAATTATAATAGTAACACTTCTTTTATGTAGTCTTTTTTATTTTTATTTTAGTTTTAGTTTAATTTTATTTTGGTTTTATTTTAATTTTATTTGTCAATAATCAACAAAAGTAAATTTTTTAAAAAATATGACTTAACTTGCTTTACCCTCTATATTCAATAATGAATAAACAAATTTTCAAAACCAGAAATACAACATTTATTTTAGAAAACATTAAATCCTAATCTTTTAAATCAGAAATTGTCAAAACACCCCGCTATTTACATTGACGGGGATTAATAATAAACTATATCACTAAATCTATACTACATTCACTCAATCTTCATTCATACAAAATATACTAAAATTAAACACTACAAAAAAAATTAACAGCTATCAATGTCTTTTCTCACACAAATTAATTATTTCTTGAGATAATCATAATTAGTTTATAAAAAAAATTACTCACTGTTCATGTTTATCTTGTAATTGTCTATTTTCACAAATATTCTGCTATCTTCGGTTTATCTGTCCTTTCTTGGGTTTCTTTTATACATATCTTTCCGGAACACATATACGAATGTTTTCCTTATCCATTTTGTATAATATACCTTATTATTTTACTTATGTGCTTGGTTGGATAAATTTGTTTATTCAATATCATATATTATCAGTTTTGCGATACTTTCTCCATATTTTTAAAAATAAAGTATTTCTACCAAAATTTTTGACATCTCCCTCTTTTCAAATTGACATTCAACAACCCCCAAACCTAGATACCATCCTCTCTACTCACTTTCACTTAAGACTTTTCTATATCAGTTTTTAGTATTATTTGGATATAAGATGTTTTCATTACAATATATATATATATATATATATATATATATATATATATATATATATATATATATATATATATATATATATATATATATATATAAACCGATGTTATGTGCTGAATTGGTATAGTGGTTAGGGTTTCGGGCTCATAACGCAAAGATCTTAGGTTCAAACCCGGGCATGGGCGAAAATATATTGCTTTTTTTTAATTTATACTTTATTTTTCTTGTCAAAAAATCCTACATCTAATATTCAATCTTATTACATATTAACAAAATATCTTATACAGGGTGGCTCACGCTCAACGGGACGGAGCTTTATGGGAAAACGACCAAAGATATAACAAATTTGTTTGGGAGGAATACGTAGGTTACAGACGGCTACAATTTAAAATTTGTTAGATGTATACAGGATGTCCCACATAAGAGAAAATATACAAAGTTATATTATTTTTAATGGAACACCCTGTTTTTTATTTTAGAATTAAAAACTACATCAAAAATAATGTCAGTTAACTAAAGGTTCCCTATTACTATTGTTATTAGTTTTCGATTTATTTGAATTTTTAAGGAAAAAAAGTCCCAGAAATTAATTGTTTACTCTTGTTTGAATAATTTTTAATGAACTAATTTTTTTTCATTTATGTGGGACATCCTGTATACATCTAACAAATTTTAAATTGTAGCCGTCTGTAACCTACGTATTCCTCCCAAACGAATTTTTTATATCTTTGGTCGTTTTCCCATAAAGCTCCGTCCCGTTGAGCGTGAGCCACCCTGTATATTATATAATTATTAAATTATTTATGTATATTAATGGTAAAATTGCAGGAAGTTGCATGTTTAATGTTAATAAGTGAGTCTAGGTTTTTGTTAATATTTTGACCATCCAGGTGTTGCGTGGAAGTGTTAACTATAACATTTGAGTTTGTCATAGATTCCAAATGTGCGTTAGAAGTTGATGGCGTTGATTGATTTTCATCTATGTTTAAAATCTTTGAGCACATTGCCTTTTCAAATTGAATCGAATCATCCACATAGCTTTCTGCTACTGTGGTGGATTTCCAACCATCTACTCGTTTTATCGCAGTTACATTTTCTCCTGCATTCGCTAGCATTGTTGCAGCAGATCTTCTAAAACTGCGCCCAGTATATAGGGATGGTTCAGCAAGTTTTAAATAAGATGCAATTAAGGATGGCATCTTACCAATAGTATTTATTCCGATTGGTTGAGAGGTACATTTATTATGCTGATAACTTAAAAAAAATCGGCGAGTGGATACATGAGGTGGTCGTATATTTACATATTTTTTGAATATACTTATGTATTTCTCTCCATGTATAACAAATGTTCGTGGTCGATAGTTTTTCGACTCTTTAATTTTTATAAATATAAGGTCGCCTTTGTATTCAATATCATCTATAGTTATTTTTGTTAATTCATCGCGTCTGCATGCTCCAAGTAAGCCAAACACTGCAACTAATTTTACGTGCAAAAATGTGTCATCAGGTGCTGAATTTAGGAATTCGGTTATTTCGTGATCTTCAAAAACTTTTGCCATTTTCGGTTTAAATCCTACGTTTTGTCGTCGTATATAAGTTGTCAAATTACTATATTTTCCTATATCCACGTTATGTTTTAAATTTAACATTGTTTTCAACATCGAGTAACGGGCCCACATAGTGTTCGTTTTTGCAAAATATGCCAATACGCATTGTTCATTAATTGTTGTAATATTTATTTTATTTTGGCTGCACCAACTACTAAAGTACTAAAGTTTTTATATTGCTTCTCATATAGTCCCTTTGATTTTGTAGGCATTAGTTCAGCTGATGCTGCATTTGCTGCATCCACAATCGATTGCGGCAGTTCGATTATTTCAGCTTCTTCACTGGACATACTGTCAAACAAATGTTGTAATACTTTAAACAATTATTAACAATTAATTGCAAACAGTAATTACAGGACTAAATTCAATAAGAGTTTTCTTAAAGTTCTGTCAAAACTGTTTAGACGATTATGGGTATCATTGCCTACTAGATTCATGTCGCTGTTATTAACGTTTGACATTCGCTTAAATGTATATTCAATGTAGCGCGTTAGAGCGTCGCGCTTATAACCCGAAGGTCCACGGTTCAAACCCGGGCCTCAGCGGTAAGTATACCTTGCTTTTTTTTCAATTTATATTTTTCTGCGTGCGAGAAGTTAAAGTAAGAGTGCAAGAAGATCATCTTCTCGCACACTTGTAGAAAAAATATTTTTCGTCATCCAGTATAATCTTTCTGTTGTTCACAAAATGACGAAGACGTAACAAGCGGCAACAATAAGGAATCCTTCGAATTTGGGCCTCGTTATACTTTGGACATTTTGTCCGTTTTCTATAATTTAAGCCTTTTTTTGCAATATATCTAGAAACTGTCGATTTTGATACCTGAAATCGTCGGGAAAGCTTTCGAGTTGACACTCCAATGGTATCCTTTGCAAGTTCGACCATCCTGTTCACCCTGACATCGGTAAGCGTTGCCGGTCTGCCACTTTTCGGCAAGTTGATACAAGGTATTCCTTGTTCGCATTCTTGAATTGTTCGGTAAATGGTTGTTTCAGATATATTTTGATTCCGGAAAATATTAACGATATCTTTTTTTGGCATTCTACCAACAAAGTTATAAATAGATTTTCGAATCTCAATTTTTTACGCCATTATACCTAGGGCAACGTTCATTACCATGGCTAACTAGATAAATTTGATTTAATACTCCGCAGAGTACAGACAAACTTTTTCCCAAAACTTTTGGGACACCCGTTAGTTTTCGATAATGAGTAATGAATCAGTAATCAGAACCACAAGGAGATCGGAAACCTCATTAATGGAAAAAAAATGGGGGTTAAAACCAGACATGGTATACTGGCTTTATAACATGGTGGTGAGACCGATAATAACATACGCAGCTTTGGTGTGGTGGCCAAAGACACAGCAAAGGAAATCAATAACGAGGCTAAGCAAGGTACAAAGACTTGCCTGTGTCGGAATAACGGGGGCAATGAAAAGAACCTCCACAGCTGCAATAGAAGCACTAATAGGACTCCCACCTCTTCACTATGTGATACAAGGGGAGGCAAGATTAGGTGCTTATAGATTAGGGAATACACTGGGAAATCTTGACATTAGGCCAGGTCACATGAGTATCACAAGGTTAGTAACAGGAGACGTGCTAGACATGAGATCAGACCACATAACCATATTCCCGTTGAGGTTTTAATACAGCAAAGAGCGGAGATCACCAAAAGGGAGCCCAATGCCCAACGACGGGAACAAACCTGGTATACAGACGGTTCTAAGACTGCGGAAGGCACTGGGGCAGGAGTATTCTCCAAAAACCCTGATACTAACTATAGCTATGCTATAGGAATACATTCCTCGGTATTGCAGGCCGAGGTATACGCAGTTTTGCAATGTGCAAAAACGAACAATAAAAGAGCTGTCGAAAATCAGCATATTCAAATAATGTCAGACAGCCAAGCGGCACTTAAGGCCATATCGAGTCAGAAAGTTACGTCGAGGCTGGTATGGGAATGCATCGGAGAACTAAGAACACTGGCAGACCGAAATAGAGTAAAACTATTTTGGGTGCCAGGTCACAAAGGGATCGAAGGCAACGAAAAGGCTGACGAACTTGCAAAAAGAGGGTCAGAAGAAACACCGGAATCAGACACAAACCCAGGAGTACCAAAAAGTACAGTCCGGGGTTTTATAAATGACTGGATTCTGGAACAACATATCAACTATTGGGGACCCAACTAACAAAGTAGCTTTATAATTTTTAGTTTATAAGACTATTATATTTTATTGATATTATATTGCTGTGTCTGGAATGCTAATTTATTGTATTACAGTTGCAGAAATCACCATTTTGTTCTCTGAAACTAAATTGTTATATAAAATAGTTTTCACAATAACTATAAAATTGTTACGTAAACATTTATACAACTGTTCTATACAATATTTCAGCTTATAAAATAAAATTGCTTTATAGTTATTCTATATTATTGTTCTGGATTACCTTTAGAACTTTTTGGTTATACAAATATAACTGTTTCTTAACCTCATAATAACGCTTTAAAAAATAGTTATATAAATATTAGTGTGAGATAATTCCGCATCAATAGCAATTTGCTTCTGATGAAAACTCTAAAATATCTGTAATATATTGTCGAAATACACTATTACAAATCAGAAAACTGTATAGCAATTATTTTAGTTAAGAATAGTATTATCACTTTAAAAATATTTATAAAAAAAAAATAAACCAACTACATTTGGTAGTACCTACGCCAGATTATTTTGTATTTTATGTTCGTTCAACTACTTCCCATACCAATTGTATGTGAGTGTATGGTCTGAAAATGTCAGATTTAAATAGTAAAGAAATATAAAAAAAAATCTGATGTGTCCAACACATGACTTTCCTATCTAGTTATTATAGGCTTTTTCCGGTTATTTTGTACAACCTATTGCAGCACCTCTATAAATGTTTAAAGGATAAACTAAATATATATATTTTCTACATACATTTAACTCGAAACATTTTTCTCTAGATAACGAAAATACTGAAAAATTTAAATTAATTTTCCTAAAAATTTGAATTTTATTACATTTTGTCAAATTTCTCGAATACGGACCATTTAAAAAAAAATTGTATGAAACCAAAATTATAGATAATAATATTGTAAGTAATTTTTATCTGAACAATTTTCTTCTCCAAACATAAATAACAGATATATTCCATAAAATATAAAAACGGCCTCCCATAAAGTACCCCCCCAGATGTTCCGACTTTGTCCAAAATCTAATCATTTTACGTCAGGCCGAAATAAACCTTAAGTTTAAAATTTAATGTTTTTTTCTTTATCCGTTTTTGAGTTTTCTTCAAAGTTCGAAATTTACACATTTTCTCAAATATCTCGAATACGGTCCATTTTAGAGAAATTATGTATAGAATAAAAATTATAGAGAATTATATTACAAACAACTTTTATTTGAACAATTTTTATAAAAAATTATTTTTTTTTACATTTTGTCAAATTTCTCGAATACGGACCATTTTAGGAAAATTTTGCATAAAACAAAAATTATAGATAATTATATTAGAAGTAACTTTTATTTGAAGATTTTTCTTCTCCAAACGTAAATAACAGATATGTTCCATAAAATATAAAAATGACCACCTATAAAGTACCCCCCCAGATGTTCCGACTCTGCCCAAAATCTAATCAGCTCATTGGACACTGAAACAAAGCTTAAGTTTAAAATTTGGTGTTTTTCTGTGTATCGGTTCATGAGTTATGCGTTATACACACACACACACACACACACACACACACACACACACACACACACACACACACACACACACACACACACACACACACACACACACACACACACACACACACACACACACACAAACAAACACACACACACAAACACACACACACACACACACACACACACACACACACACACACACACACACACACACACACACACACACACACACACACACACACACACACACACACACACACACACACACACACACACACACACACACACACACACACACACACACACACACACACACACACACACACACACACACACACACACACACACACACACACACACACACACACACACACACACACACACACACACACACACACACACACACACACACACACACACACACACACACACACACACACACACACACACACACACACACACACACACACACACACACACACACACACACACACACACACACACACACACACACACACACACACACACACACACACACACACACACACACACACACACACACACACACACACACACACACACACACACACACACACACACACACACACACACACACACACACACACACACACACACACACACACACACACACACACACACACACACACACACACACACACACACACACACACACACACACACACACACACACACACACACACACACACACACACACACACACACACACACACACACACACACACACACACACACACACACACACACACACACACACACACACACACACACACACACACACACACACACACACACACACACACACACACACACACACACACACACACACACACACACACACACACACACACACACACACACACACACACACACACACACACACACACACACACACACACACACACACACACACACACACACACACACACACACACACACACACACACACACACACACACACACACACACACACACACACACACACACACACACACACACACACACACACACACACACAAACACACACACACACACACAAACACACACACACACACAGACATCATCGCGAAAATAGTCAAAACGGATTCAAGGGACCTCAAAACGTAAAAATCCGTCGAAAACTCGAGGTCGAAAAAAATCATGATTCCTATACTTTCCTTATATCTGTATACAGATAGGAAAGTAATAAGTGGTACCTGCTTTTCAGAGAACAGTAAAAAATATTAGTAAAACATTTTGTTAGTTTGTCTAGACACTCAAAAAAAAAAACTATCATTCAGCCAGATAATAATTAGGTATGTTCTGAATAATCATGCCCCAATACTAAAAGAAAGCCATATTTTTGGCGATGTCCATGTTAAACTTGCTTATTCTCGTAATATTAAAAATTATGCTTGCTCTATAAAGCTGTAGAAACAAATCTAATCATTTCAATTCTCAAATACTTAAATAGAAAATGATTTAGTAAGGTTATGTTATATTTTGTCATATAGTGCAGCAATATGAAACTATTATACAACAAACCATGATGAACTTGTTTTGTAGAAATGAGTAATACAACTTAATTATTATATTACAGCTGTTTTTACTACAATAATATTTTATAATTATGATTCAGTCTTAAAATAACTTTCTAATACCTCTGAATAGCCGCCATATTTAACAAAAACCTAAGACAGTTTTAAAGCTAAATCTACTATCGGTTTTACTAGTATTTAAGACAAAACCAATGTTAATTAAAGATTTTAATCATTAGTAATATTAGCATAATCTTATTACTAAAAAAAAAATCAAATTGCATTAATTTAATTTTTGTTTCACACTGAAAAAGTATTAGAAATATGAATCAAACTCGAGGCGCTTAAAAATTTAGTATTGTATGTGCTATATAATTAACAGTAATTCTTGCTGCGTATCCAAAAACGCTTTATTGTAGGTCATGCATTATGTCTAAACCGCGTCATAGATATCTCTTAAGTAGATACTGCCATTTTACTAATATCGCCTTGAATTTACTTTCATGACAAATATAGAATTAATTTGTTTTCACCAGATACATTTAAAAAACTAAAATGTTACTGATTTTGATATGCAACCTAACCTCAAAATTGAAAATTTATAAAACAGTTATAAAAGTTTAAAAAAACATTTGTTTAAAGTCTGTGTAAATGTGTAATAACTGTTCGGTAAATGTATTCAACAAATCTTATAGAATTTACAAAAGAACCAAATAGTTCTGTAATACTGCGCCCATTTTGTGTTTATTACTGTTGAAAGAATGTTCCGGAAATGTTCTTAGCTAATATTCTATTTTATAAATTTGGTTCTGTAAACATTTTTTCAGCTTTTATAAAATATCAAATTGTTACTTGGGGAAGCACCCCAAAACAGGCACATGGAAAAGCCTTCATAGGCAGACCATGTCCCAAAAGAACTGGAGAACTACTCTTAATGAATAGGAACCAGTTGAAAGTGATAACAGGGTTCATGACTGGGCACGCCCCAGTGAAGGGACACTTGAACAAAATTGGCTTGTACAATGGGGAACTCATGTGCCGACTATGTCACAAGAAACCAGAAACGGCCAAACACATACTGTGCGAATGCGAAGCTCTAGATCGCAAAAGACAGGCTCCTTTTGGACAACCCCAAGTTAATCCAACAACGTATAGAACCCACTCACCCAAGGATCTGTACAAACTTGTACAAGGTACAAAGGTGATAGAGTGGGTGCTATGAACTAACATGGGGTAAAACACAATAAGCCAATAGGCTTCAGTGTTATTCGGAGACACATAGTCAGATGAGCCCAGGGAAAAAAATCAGTAATTGGCCATCTATAAGCTCTCTCGACAATTTTTTAGTTGATTAATTTTTTATTTCTCTTTACTCAGCAGTTCTGTAAGTCTATACTCTTCAGTTCTCATTTTTTACCACTTCTTTCAAGACTTTCTTTTGTTTTGTATTAAATCCCTTTTTCTTTAATGTGATGAATACCTTTTCTTTGCCTTTATAGTAATGTTATGAGCTTGTTGGATATTAACCATCAATAATTCTGCTTCTGTATACAAACCTTTCACTTAAATATAGTATATTAAACAATTTATAATATTTATAATAAACACATCGCCTATTTCTTGGTCTGTGCGGTTCAGTTAATTTTTTTATTCTTTTTGGTAGTCACCCTCTATCATTATTTAACACTTACACGTATTATGCAACAAAATGAATTGCACAGCAAACACAAAACTTTAAAGAAACTCCTGGTGGCAACGCGATTATAATTTCCTTTTGTACAGCGGCAATGGAAGTTTTCGCGAGAGGTTACATTATACCGAATTGATTCATTGTTATCCCAAAGTTGGAATTACTTGTTGAAAAGCCCTATATTTACCAACTTCGAATTCTTTAATATTCATCTCTCCGCGAGAAAGTCGTCCAAGAAGAAACTTTTCCTACCCCGAAAACTTCGGCGCTCCTTTAAAATTAGTTTTCCCTTCTCGGTCCGGGAACTTTTTATAACTTTCATGAAGTTTTCCAATAGATTTTCGTTGCCGGCGAAGTTTTTCCATCATAACATCAAAGTTTTATTAATACAGTTAGTTTTTCGGTGGAGAGGGGAAGGACAAAACCAACCGAAGGCTGTAGAGTGATCGCTGCTTTTTTTATATCCATTCGCTGTTGGAAACATCAAAGGCCCAACTCGCGAATGACTTTGAATTTACTACGGAATTTTATTAAGAGGGAAATTAAGGTTTTTCGATCAGAAAACGTATAAATTTTCCGGTTTTGTTTTATATAGAAAGGGAGACATCATCACTGATGATGCCAAGACGATAATTTAGTAAAACATTGGCATTTAAACCCAGAGAGCATGACTTGCGAAACCTTCGTAAAGTGGATACATCACTTTGCTGAGTATAAGCAGGAAATGTACTGCTAATTTTTGATGGAGCCAAATCACATTTGGATGGATCTATTGTGACTGCTGCTGATAATCATAATGTTACACTACTCTGCCTTCCTAGTAATTGTACATACGAATTACAGCCTATGGATAAATCCGTTTTCCGGGCGTTTGAATATCATTGGGAGGATGAATTGCAAAGATTCTGGGGAGTGCGTTCTGAGCGTAAGCTTACAAAGACAAGTTTTGGTTTAGTGTTTTCTAAGGTTTGGCCTAAAACTGCCACTCCTTCCAATATATCTGCAGGATTCCGTGCTACAGGCATTTACCCATTCGACTCCACGGTAATTCCCGAGTGCGCATTTGCTCCATCTGTACTGACTGAAAGAAAACTTCCGCCGTCACAAGAGTTACAGGAAACTACTCTACCTCAAGCAACGTCTACTCCTAAACAAAAGTTAATTCAAGACAAAAAAGAAAACGCACAGATTCAGACAGTAGTAACACAAATTCAGAATGCGACTGGATCTCTTCCGATTCGATAGATGATGTCTCAACAGAATCAGAAAGTTCTTCCGATGAGAAATATAACGGCAAATGTGACAAATCTTTTGATAATTTGTTGCCAACACCAGACCTGGATCTCGTTAAACAAAACAAAGCTCCACCAAGAAAGTCTATAAATTATAAGGCTGTTAAGTTAAATGAAGAAATGTTTTTTAAGTCCCCGTTAACAAAACAAAATAACTCCAATACTTTAGAAACGAGAAGCCAAATAAAGATATCAAAAATATCAGAGAAAAAGAAGTCCCCTGAAAGATTTAACAATCAGCCATCAGTAAGTGGACAAAAATCTAAGAAAAAGGAATCTTGGTATTGTTTCCTCTGTAAAGAAGAACGACAACTAGATATGAGGCAGTGCAATTTTTGTCAACAGTGGGTACACGAAGATTGCTGTGGATTAACACCGAGAGATGTCTTAATTCCTTTCAAGTGCCCCGACTGTGACGATGTCTGTTCTTAATCATTGAAATAAAAAAAAAATAAAAACATGTTTATTTTTTACAGCAAACTACTTGAAAAATGAAAAATAGAGCTTTATTCTACTGCTGCCCATATTTGGTGCCCCTGCCCATAATATGTGCAGTTGTACTCATATAACAAAATTTAAAAAATATCCAAATGTTAAATCTCTAGTTGCTTTTTTCATGTATAACTATCTAACCTAATCCGCTCTAAAGGGTTTAGCACTTTTATTATTCCTCTATGATGAAAAACTGAATTTATATGAAACAATTTGCTTAGGTATGCCCATATTTGGTCGAGGTACCTTATTTGAAACGATATGATTCCTAAGATTCCTAACAGATAATATGTAACTTTAACTAGTTTTTTGTTGAAAATAATTAGGAGATAACGCAGCGTCACTCACTTGAGAACACGCTGTTGAGTTGGTTGTTCCACCAAATAAAGTTGTCAGAGTAGTATTTTCATATTACTATTTACACCTTTATTTATATTTCGTATTTTTTTTCAGTCGTGGAGTCTATTATGCGAGGAGAAGATGTCGGCATAACGCCAAGAAGATCTCGATCATCTGTCTTACCTCAGCAAACGCCGCAAACCACAACCCAGGTGAGTCAAAATTTGTCTACCGCCATTGTTTGCCATTTTTGCGCTGTTCTAGGGTCCGATTACAATTAGAAGAACACAGCTACATTTGGCAAAATAAAAAAATCGAAATTTAAAAATTTCAGAATTTCAAAATGTACATCTCCCTAAGTTGGAATCATATGGAAAACTTTTTTATTATTAATTTTAGGAAAAAAAATATTCTTCATAAAAAGTTCTGCATTATCTTAAACCTAGAATACAGTCATCAAATATCAAATTTTTTTTAGTGGTATACGAGGTTTGTCAAAAAATATGAGTTTCACTCAACAGTCTTTGCGGAAATGAATCACCCAAAATGCATTTCAATCAGAGCTGTTCCAAGTACAAGAAAAAAGTACTTAAGTACAGAATACAAGTACTCTTCCCAAAAAGTACTCGAGTACCAAGTACATAACGTAGAAAAGCACACTTAATGAGTACTCGAGTACTTTTATAAGTACAGAGTACCAAGTACATTAATAATTAATTTTTTATTGTATAATCTTATGGCTTTTGTATACTATATGTATATACTAGTATAGGATTAAATATATTAGATATCCACAGTCGGGCAACTAAATACTAAGTACAGAAAATTTTGTGTTGTATTTAGTAAATTAATTCTGGATATGAGCACAATGAAACAATAAAATCTATACCTTTCTAGGAACCAATTTTATTTGCCTTTAATATTACAAGTTTTTCAAAATTTGCGAGGGTCGTTTAACATTGTTGCAAATGAAAAAAGTCGCTCTACTGCAGCAGAAGATGGTAAACATGTATTATACCGTATAAAAACTTTTTTTATTGTTTTTTATAGTCATCCAGCATGGACAGATCGGTTCTCTTATCTTTAAGATAATGTAAAAGCTCCAACTCAACTTTTGATCTTCTTTTATCGTGTATGTTTACTTTCTGAGATTTCTTAGATTCTGATGTTTCGATTTCGTCAAAATAAAAAAAAAACGTCATATTTTTTTTCAGCATCGTGTTCATTACTATCATTGCTGCCATTGTCATTATCAACATTTTCAGAATCTAACAGCCGTTCAGCACATGAAATAAATGTTTGTTTTACACTGTCCAGTGAGATTCCTGTCTGGGACTGTAGCTCACTTTTTAGGGTGTTGAACCACCGAAGTTTAAATTTTGGACAAGAAACTACGGCTATTAGTGCTTCTTCACATTCTAAATAAAAAACAGAGGGAAACTGTTTAAACAGTGCCTCAAGACATGCGTCCAAAATCAAATTTGCACTGTAATGTCTAGGGCCCTGGAAATCAACTTTCATATTCTTCCATTTGTTGGCTAATTAAGTCAATGTTGGAAGTAGATAACCAAAGTAAGTATTAGTTTCACCCTGTAATATGTCCGAAGCTGTTGCCAAAGGCTTTAATACTTGACAATAATCTTCCAAATACTGGATTTCAGTTTCTTTAAAATGGAGGAGGCCCAGCCTTTGATGTAAAGTAGCCAGTTTTGGTCTCGTATTTTCATGCAAAATCCGAGATATGCAGTCGAAATGGGAATCTGTCTCAAGTCAAATGGACCACCCGGTATATTGCTTTTTATTCAGTTTTATTTAGATTTATTCCTCCCTTCAAAAACCAACATTTCTTATATGTTTAACAGTGTTTGAGTTTCAAAGATAAAAATACTGCTAATACCTAACCTACAAAGTTAGATTAAAACAGATTATTTTTCTGCATAAACCCAAACCAATCTGTGTATAATATAATGATTAAAACCTTTACAGCCTTCCGTAGATAGAGGTATTTTTTAGGCACAAAGTACCTAAATACGTAATCACTTACCTTTACAAATAATTGAGTCTCATAAATTTACACGACAAAGATTGAATAATTTATACGATGAAGTTCACTAACTTAACTTTAGCTGATCGGCACTTTTAAAACACTACCTTCTCCGGCTACCGACAAATCGAATCAAACATTGCACGTGGCAAGTCTAAACAAATATGAACTGCGCAATATTTGTATTTGTGTGAAGTACTTAAGTACATTCAAAAGTACTTAAGTACTTTTAAAAGTACTTAAAGTACTTATTTGTCTGAAGTAATTAAGTACATTCAAAAGTACTTACAGTACTCTAAAAAGTACTTGAGTACAAACGTTCTCAATACAGTGAAAGTACAAGTACAAATACATAGGATCCTAATGTACTCTGGACTGAGTACCAAGTACACTAAATGTACTTAGAGTACAGCTATCGAGTACTTGTACTTGAATACCGCACAGCTCTGATTTCAATAAATATATTCACGTATCCATTTTGTGTGGTGAAAATTATTCAAACAAATAGCAATAGCCACAATAGACTTGTTTACTATTTGGTTCTAAATAGTGGCGTCTCCATGTCAATGAGATAACTTTTAGATTTTCTTGTCCAACTGGATCGTAAACGAAAACAAAGTGCCCCGTTGCGCTGAACTCGGTGAGGCTTATTATCGATTTCCAGAGGTTAAATAGTTTCCAGACTTGAGAATAACTGCCAGGCAACGAACGAACGAATGTTATTGCTAACGTCCGTCTAGAGATACTTAACGATATCGATAACTTTTCATTGATTCTGACGGAGTGAAGAGCAATTACATATACTTATAATGTTGTTTTCTTTTAAGAAAATATGAGATAATATTAAAATTGATTTATCGGTTTAAATTAAAAAAAAAAAGAAAAACAGTTCTAACCTTCAAATAAACAAACATTTTGTTTAAAATAATAAGTGTACGTACTTCTCTCTTGAAATATAATGGATACAAGAAATTCACTTTCGAAGGAGTTATAGGCCATAGGCGACAAGGACTAAAAAAAAGAAGGTCCTTACTTTTCCCCAGAATCCAATAATGATTTCTATTTTTTCGCCACTGCGCCTAAAAAAGTCGCCTGATTCCAATGATGAACTATGTATTCATGTTCTTCTAATTTGTCACTAAGCAGCTACGGAAAAAATATCAATCTATTTTGAATGTATTTTTTTTACGTTCTTAATTGGTGCCTATGCCATTATTTTTAATCTAAATATTTGTTATAAAGTTCTGACGACCTTCATTTATAGATCTAGTTATGGCTTGAATTCTTCTTTCTACCAGTTTCTTGTTAAAAAATTTGAAGGATTTTTCATGAAGATCCTAGTTATATTACAAAGCGTCGGTATATTGTGTAAAATCATGAAGCTACACAATTTGCCAAGGGCTTTTTATGAAGAGCCCTGTAGCACTTCGGTAAATTGTGTGTAACACAATCTGCCTAAATTAAAATATTGTGATTTCATAAAATGCCCACAATGGCAAGGCATACTGTATTTAAATTACTCTTCTGAGCTTGTACCCAGACATTGTATTATATAAGGCGGGTCCGCATTAAGCAGAGATACAAAAAAAAAATGCTGGATCCTGAATCAATACTTCCACACTACCCTAACGTTTTATCCTATAAAATATTTCATGTCGCTAAAACTATTAAAAACTAATTTAAAGCTGTTTGCTATAAATTTCAAGTATATATCACTTTTTGTTTCTGACTTATCGTGTAGACAAAAAACGTGACATCGGATAGACGGACAAAGTAAACCTATAATACTCTTCACAGACTACTGTGTGAAGACTAGAAAAAAAAATGACAGTTTAAAGAGGTCAACAATAATATTCAACTTCTTTTATCAAAGAGATACTAAAAGAATGAAATAATTGAAAATTTACAGAAATCTGTGCACTATAATAGTGTATCTCATACACATTGTAAAATATTATCCAAAGTATTCTTGCTCTGGCTATTGTTCTACCCTCATTCCTGACTTCTGCACAACTAAGTCCATGTTTACTAAAAAATAATTGTTTTATTAAATAACAGAATGAAAAAGCAAAATTTTATTATTTTGTCTAAATAGGTAACTCTGCTTCAGCTGTATTTTAAAATTTTTGTTTTATTGTGTGACGATTCACCCCCTTGCCCCCTTTATTTTTATATTTAGTTCGTTGTTTTACTCTTTGAATGTTAATATTTTTACCTTATTTTATTTTAAATTCTATACTTACTGTAATTGGCCTTTTTCCTCTAGTAGTAAAAATGATCGTCTAGTTAATTAATTGATAATTTATAAACCCACGTTGTGATAATGTTATTTAAGGTAAACCAGGATTCGATGCAAAGTTTGGTGCAAATTGATAAATAAAACCAGACAAATTTATATTTAAACTCTTTTTATTTTTCATACTTTAAATGTGATGCAATAATTAGCAAAGTATATTACAATTGGAAATATTTGGGGATGGCAAGCGTAGGAAATAAGGCGTGGGACGTTGAGCATCGAAATGAGTATACGGTAGAAAATACTTAGATTGTAATGTTTAAATTTGGCTTTATAGCGGTTTTTCATAAAAATAAGAATACACTAGTTTTTATCCGTGTTCAATAATTATTTAATGGGAACTTCTATACCCGCATTTTAACCACTGTGCTTTTGGTTCGATATTCGAACAGAGCGGTCCTTCTGTGACACTCTGGGTGAGCATGTGGCTGCCCTGTATTCAAGATGTCGGTCTAGCGTTTCCGCTCTGACGTTAAGTGCGAGTATATGATCAGTTTGGGGTAGATTGGACCTCTATTTGAGTTTAGTTAGGCTATTTATTTGGTTTTAGAGGTTTGTTTGGTTATTTTAGCCCTCTCTGTCAAGAATTTATTTCGTAATAGAGGGCGCTGATGGGACACCTATCTGTCACTGAGGTATGTTGGTATTACTGTTTTTTTTTTGAAGTGACGTTGGTTTCCGCCTTCTGGAACTTTTCGAGATTGACATTCGACACGAGGTTCAGATTCGGCACGTGAATTTGAAAGGTACTGTTTTCGAAATTTATTGGAAGTCGTTTCAATCCATTTGGGATATTACGAAGCAACCTTTTTGTTTTAAGTTACAACAGTGTGGATTTGGTAGTATTTTTTGGTGATCACATGTTGTAGGAGCTCTTAGGAGGATATATTTAACCACGTGTTGAATCTCATTATGCCCACATATATATGTAGTCTTTCTGAATAAGCCGTTCACGAACTTGCCGTTCAAGTTGATCTGGTGCATAGTTTTGTCCTTCTTTTTAGCTGTACAAGAGAGGGTTCTTGTGACGGGCCAGTATTCTTGTGACGGGCCAGTATACTTGTGACGGGCACACACTTCTTGTGACGGGTACACACTTCTTGTGACGGGTACACACTTCTTGTGACGGGCTGATACTTCTTATGACGGGCTATCAACTCTTGTGAAAGCCAACACTTCTTGGTACGGGCCAGTATTCTTGTGACGGGCTGACTAGCACATCTTGTGACCTGCTGATTGATTCGTATGCTGCTAACGAGGCAGAGACATCAACGTCTACTGGGAAGAAGTTACTGTGTACCGCAAGTTTTTGCTATCTTATTTTTTTTATATCACTTATTACTATTTAATCTATTTTATTGGGGGGTGTTATTAGTACATAATTTTATCTAAACCTAATGTAAACGAGGTTTAGGGGTGTATGGTTTACAGTACATTTTTATTAAACCCGATAACGTCACCAAGAGCTCTTCGTGGGTTATATATTATTTATGGGTAATTAATATTTTTAATAAGTAACAGCATTTTACTTGTTTTTACCCCTAGCGTCCGTAAATAGTACCCTATTATTTGTTTATTTGTTAAATACAGTACAGACCTCATGTGTTATAGTTTTACGATTACCCCTAGTCCCATTTAATGATTTTTAAGTTTAATATAGCGTTTTAGTTGTGAATATTACTCCCAGTGATACTGGATTACTGTTAATAGTTGGGGAATCTCATAGTAATGTACTAAGTGATTTAGATGTTATTAATTTGGTAAATATTAGTATATTTCATAGTGTGAACGAAGTTGACCCCCCCATGTCAACACGATTTATATATTTATATTATTAAACTTGGGTATATATTGAACTTTACTTATTATTTATCCCACTTGCTAATTGTCTGATTTTATAAATATCTGGTTGAGCATTTATTTTTATGGTAAAGTACACTTATAATAGGAGCATACTCGATTTGTAGCCGCTTGATGGCCTTGTAGAGGAGATGCTATAGTTTTCTATTTGGAGTTTGGTAGTGAACTGTCACATGGATTGTTGGATGTGAGGTTAAACTCCTGGCACCCACTGAAGAACATAACTTTTTCTACGACTCACCCCCTTCTTCACTGTAGTTAGTCGGCATCCAACTTTGGATTGACATAAATCCCACCTCAGGTGCTTAGGCACAGAAAGTAGGTAGCAAGATGGTGAGGAATGTGAATGAGACGTAGGGAGTATGACGGCAGGACGTTGGGCGTCGAGACGTTGACACCTTCGGGAATAGGAGGTATTGTAGGATAGATTTCGTTTAGGAAGAGCGTTTTAGGAAAGGTACTGACTACTGGACTTGAAATATAACGGTACAAATAATAAATGAATAAATGCATGCATATGAAATGAAATGCATCTGACCTCATTTGGGTCTGGCTTTTTATAACAAAGTTTTAATGGCTTTTGTGACGTCTCTATGTCTTTAGTTCTCATAGAAAACACGGTGGGTGTAGGGGGTGGCCTATTTATTACTTGCCTTAAAAGCTTTGTATATCGAAATCGGTCCTAACTTTGAAACTAGCCAGATAAGCGAGTTAAGTGTTTTAATGATAATGACTTCGTAAAAAGAAATATGTTTTATGGTGTTTTCTTACTCTAGGAACTCAGCCACGTGCACGAAATTTGGATCTTTTACGGACGTGGTTATAGCTATTATTTATTAGGTGTCGTAAATAAGATTTAATTATCTGGGAGATTTTTCGTTAAATGAAGGATTTTGAATTTAATAAGAATGCAATATTATATTTAATAAATGAAATTAATAAATTATTAAGGTACCTGCGTGCGGTAGGTTACAATATGTACTTATAGGATTGATTACCCAAATTTTTGCTTCCAGCGGGTTTTGTGAAAACACAAAAATTAACAAATTTTTTTCTTACTTCTTCATAGTATTTACAGTTGGGTAAAAAATACATGACCATTTTAGAATGGTCTTATACACTGAAACAAAATATAACACATACATTAGAGTCATAAAACTTAATTATGGTAAATAAAACAACATAGCCTTAAAAATACTTTTATTTGCCTTGCCGTATAGAAGTTTTTCGAGAACAATCTGTTACTGGTCAATTTTAATTCCATTATAGTGAAGAGTCTTTATAAACAATACATTAAAGCTTCACCTGCTTTTCCACTATTATCGAGTAATAAATAAAAAACTCACCTAAATTTGTGAATAATACACTAACCTATATATAATATTTATATAGTTTATATGCTGTCAACTCTTGATCATGACCTAGGGTAGTTCTTCTTCTATTTTTAATTTTTATAATTTGGGTAATTAATTAGGATTAGTATTGGCAGTTTAACTATCCCAAATCAAGGACATTTATCTTCTTAGGTCCTGAGGTTTTATATCTCTCTCTTTCTCTTGGCTCTTTATCTTTCTTTTTGAACCATGTGGTCGTTGAATGAAATCGAATAATTTCGGATCTTATACCACCTAAAATAGATAATTTTCATTAAGCAATTTAATTAGACCATATAAGTATTGTACCAGAAAAATCAAGAGTTGATTTTAGTACACATTTTATGGATTTGTTGATACTTATAGGTTTAAAACAGGGCCCTACCTTATTCGGTAAGTCATCCAGATGTAACCTTGCAGTTTTAACTAGTTTTATTTCTGCTTTCTGCTTTGCCTACTATTACTATCACTTAGTACTGACTTAAGACTTGATACCATTTGTGCTGCTAGTTACACTTGATACAGCGAGTATTGCAAACTCAGGATTTTCCCATCCTATCACTTTGGAGACATCGGAGAAAACCACCAAGTAAGATCTACCGATTTAAATAATTAGCTGCATCTTCGAGAAAACCACATACCCATACTGAAAGTATGGGTATATAAACAAGTTATAAGATATGATAAATTGACTTAAATCGTATATCCTGCATAAATGTTATTGATATAAATTTAATTAACTAAATTCACCCCTTTTATGTAAACAAGTACTTGGAATTGACAATCTTTACTCGTGCCTTATTTTTGTGACGATTATAGGATGTACTTATCCACTCTTGAATCAGTTATATATCATGATTGTTACTGTAACTAAAGTAAACCCAAGTCATTTAAATAAACGTTAAAGAAAATACCGTTAAATAATTTTACCTGACCTTCATTTCCACGACCCAATCTCCGAAAAATAATAACAAAACTGAGTTAGTCGATATAAAATATCACCCCTTTCACGCATCTGTTGGCGTGTTGACATCTATTTTTAGCTACATGCATTCGCAAAATCTCGCTCGTCTTAGCTCACTCATCATAGTGCGCCACAGACACAGTATAATTAGGTATTCTGTACCATAGAGACGCGATCAGCCAGAGCTCAAGAGTATACCAAGAAAATCGAGATTAACACATATGAAAATAAAAATATTAAAATTAATTTTATGTGCACAAATGAACCAAAATGAAGAAACAGCCCCTGGTATAAGATATAACGTTGCTTATAACACTTATTTTCTTACGTTATTTGTCATATTTACTTTCCTTGTCATTGTATTTTTCTTGCAGGTCTGATGATAGTTAAATTTGACAAAAACTAGTTTCCCTTAAAATTTTAATATATTTATGGTTAAGATATTGAGTTTTTTTCCTTATTGGACAATACAAAATTTATTTTGATTTGACACTGCACTTATGTATGACTGTTTGCATAGTTTACAGGAGGTAAACAAATAGTAAGAAGTGTGACATATTAAAAAAAAATATGACACAACTGCGTTAAAAGATATTAATTCAATATTTACAATATTCGTCTAAAACAAACAAATGTGAAGTAATAATTTCCTGTCTCGTCTTAAAAATAGACTAATCCATATTATACGTGATCTGCGTGTCAATGTCATACAACCCACTACCTAGTTGTTCGTATACACGTGTCTGGACTCAGGACTGCCTCCCGGAGCTTCCGTCCAGCTTTCGACCTCCAAACGACATTGAAACGGAAACTTTCTCGCTGTCCCCTTTCTGCGGCGTTCTGAGTGAACAGCGTCGGAAAACCGGGTAAACAACTTTTCAATTGGTACATTTTCCCTGCCACGGCCTTTATTTTCATCAGCTAGACCGTGCATCGAGCACAGTGAACCCGATATACAATATACACAGTATATCGTGTTTGTATAAAATCAAACAGTTTTGAATTTAAAAATATAATATTTGAAAAATAATAACATATCCAATAATTTCAAACAAATTATTAAGAGGGCCACAACGCAGAACCTGGGACGACGAGGGGGGGGGGGGGGGCTGGCGGAACAAATTCCCGGGGCCCGGGCACAAGATAGCCTGACAGCTTTAGGTGAGGACGTCTTCAAAAGGAAAAAGGTACTGGTTTAGGTAGAATACAAGATTAGGACCTTTTTTTTAGAAATTGATATCGAAAGGGCTTAATTTTGTGTTATAAAATGGTCCCGGGGCCCGACCTGGCTCTCGGCGGCCCTGCGTAGGACTTTGTAACTAACATTTCCACTTAAAATTATATTTTATGATATCTTTTAAAACATTTCGCTCTATCTGCTGTATAGGGGAGGAGTATTACAATTTTTAAAACAAACATAGGTAAATATTAGTCCTATTATTATAGAGTATATTTTCGGATTGTTCTATGCACTTGTGAATCGTCTCGCAAATATTTTTGACTCCAAAATATATGTTATAATTTCACTCCGTATATTTCTAAACTTCACCAAACACGCACATTTCCAGCATTATCTTATTTATTTATGCAGACATCTGCCAAATGGAAAAAAACTGCAAATTAGTTCATTTGAATGACTAACCAACATATGGCGCGACCGGCTACTGGTAGTCTCCTAACGATTCAATCTAGTAAATTACCGCCAATCAGAACTAGGATCAACGAAAAAAAAAACATAGTTTTATTTTAATAAATGTAAGTATTCCGTTAGTTTGAAATTAACATATTGATGGCGGAACACCGAAGAATGTACATATATCTTCGAGAAGCAGGCGCCGAAATATATACAGGTATATTGTTATGGAATGAAACAAGTATTCACAATTAAGAATATGTAAAAGAGTTATATACTAAAATAAAATAGTTTAACTGATATTAGAGTATCTTGAAATTTATTGAATATTGTGTAACACAACTGTACCAGGAGTTATTTGTAATTTGCATATTTTATTAATGTTATAATTTTGTATTGATTGTTCATGATGGTATCTAAAATAAATAAACTACAATTAGTTGATCAGTAAGTATAATAACATCCCGTAGAAAGAAATTTTCGAAATTAATTAATAAAAAATGTACAAGAAATAAGTATATCTTATGAATTTTAAAAGAAATTGAAATAATAAAGGATAATTTAAAAAAATAAATGTTGAACGAGAAATTAAGTCAACCCGAGGATGTGACATGACCTTAATATAAAAAAACGATATAGAAAGCAAGAATGTAACAAAAATTAATCCGTGGAGATAAAACAAATGAGAAAATAAATAATTAAGATGGTTGAAATGAAATGGCGAAAGTTTTTTTAAGTCAAAATTAATTAGTAATTAACAAGATTTTGAAATAATTTATATACAAATAAAAGTATGACCTCTATAATATGAAAACCAATAATGAGAAAAATGATAAAAAACACGTGTGTAATTTAATACCAAAATGAAGAGTAGCAGGAAGGTCACTCACCTACATACGTTATAACTTGGTATATAAAACTAATTTGAACAATTCAAGATTACATTAATAAATTTTCGATTTTTTTAGTTTGAACCTTTAATTTCAAAGATTTCAAAATTATCCATTATCAAGACACTTTTTAATGGAGAATATTTTTGCAGATAAAAATTTAAATTGTTTTGTGTTTTCGATTTACCCACCGTAATTTTGTTCTTTTCTTATGGCACGGCCATCTCAAATTTTTACACAATATTATTTGCCCCAAAATTACCTATGTGCAACATATTATACAAATTTTCAAAAAATACCCCTAAATTATTAAAAACTAATATTTTTTTTTAACTTCGCAACACCGCATCCATCTAAAATAGGATCTAGTACACGAAAATCATTTGTTTTAATAGTACATATTTTGCTTACTATATGAATATTATAATTAGGATATAATTACCAAATCGTTTTTAATAATATTATTAAGACAGTTTCAGATGTAAATGGGGAACATTGGAGAAAATGCATTGATCATGTTAAAAAGGTGGAAAATTCATTTTCGAAAGTGGATATGGCAATGGAGAACTTAATAACTCCAATAATAAACCTTAGAAAGGATAATGATAATGATACCAGTAGTTTTAAAGATACTTCTTGAACTTTCTATTTTTTTAATCTTTGATTTTAGGTACTGAAGTGTTACTTTTAATCCCATTAACAACACATAATCCTCTTTGTTATTTATTGGTTCAATTTAATTCGTTCAATGTTAAAGAAACACACTTCACCAACAAATCATAACTAAAAATACCAAATTACACAATTTACAACACAAATCACCCAGACGGAACAGCACTTGGGGAAATGGCTATTATCACATGTAGCCAAATTAAATACCACGAACTTGAAAGTTATATTGAAAGCCACCTACAAGCAACAACAGTAACAATAAGTACAGAAGTAGGCTGCCCTATAAATATATTTTTTTAGTATACTGTCCTCCAAAACATAACATCAAAAAAGAATCTTACACCAGATTCTTTAAAACACTAGGTAATAAATTAATTGCTGAAGGAGATTACAACGCCAAAAATCATAACTGCAGATCAAGACTAATAACAAAAAAATGCAACTTACGACAACCTAAAACAAATCGCAACTGGAGAACCAACCTACTGACCAAGTGATCCCAATAAAATATCTGACGCCATTGACTTCTATATCCTGAAAGATTGTTTGAACACCAAACAATTCCAGATAAAATCAAGCCTTAACTTATCCTCTGATTATTCACCAATAATACTTACAATGTACACGAGTATTGTGCAGCAACTAAAAAGACCTATGCTATGTAGCAAAAAACAAATTGGAAACTCTTTAAAGAAAAGTTAAATGTATCGTTAAAATTGACATCGAAAATAAATCAGCAAAATAATGAAAATCCTGTTATATAAAACAAAAAATGCAGAAAAAAGGAAACTGCGGAAAATTTGGCAAAATAAATCTAAACAGAACTAACCAAAAACTAAAAACTTACTACGAAATCTTAGAAATCAGTCCGTACAAAACTACCTTGAAAATTTATCACCAACTGAAGCAATACGTCACAACAACCAATACCACAAATTAAAGATGAAAATGGAATATGGATCAAAAACGACCAACATTAGTGGTTAAGTAGAGGACGGGTGCTGAAACGTTTTAATGATGTCCTATCTGGCATTGTTCAATTTTTCAATCAACGCGATGAACCGACTCCGGAACTAGAAAATTCAATCTGACTTAGAGATTTTGGTTTTCTCGTGGACATTACAGAGAAATTAAACGAACTTAATTTCTGATATGAAAGCATTTATCAAAAAGCTGGAGTTTTGGGAACAAAACCTAATTAACAGCGATGCCAAGCATTTTCCTATTCTTTCAGAAAAAATATCTCAAAATACATTAGAACCCTATGACAGCAAATATCATGTAGAAATAGTTTCTACCCTGAAGAATAACTTCAAAAATCGTTTTAAGGATTTCAACGAAATGGCTTTAGTAGCGCAGTTTGTTGTTTCACCCTTTATGGAAATTGATATCCAACAGTTTGCAACTTGTGTTATGCAGAACTTTGGCGAAGACATCGCTGCAACGGAAATGGAAGTAATTGAGTTTCAAAATGATTTAGCCTTAAAATCGTTAGTCTCAAGTACCAAATGTATCTGGCCTATTGTAAGTAAAGACAAATATTCAGTTCTATGCCGTGTTGCCTTGAAAGTGAAAGCATTATTCAGTTCAACCTATTTGTGTGAATCTTGTTTTTCCAATATGAAGTTTATTAAGAACAAATATCGCAATCGACTTACAGATGAACATTTGGATAATTGTATTCGAATGGCTGTATCAAATTATACTACATGATGAGTCTGAGTGTCAGCCTTCTCATTGAACGCGCTTTTTTATTTTTCAATGTTTATGTTCATGATAGTGCGTTACTTTTTTGTTGTTATTATTAACTATTTTTAAATCTTACGTGATATGCCGTTGTGGCTGGATAAAAGTTTGTGTTTATTTTTCAAACACCTTCGTTTGGTAGGTAGGAATGTAGTTATGAACAAGTACGTACTAGTAATATTAGTTATTTTGTTATTAGTTTATTATTAGTACCTATTATGTATTACCAGTTAAATAGTAAAATAAATACATATAATGATAAATTAACTGTGGATTATTTCATTTACGTTTCGTTACGTGGCTTCCGTGTGGGTAGTTCGCTGTTTATTCCAAAATTAACAAAGTAGCTCAACACATTGAGAAGTTGGCGACTACTGACCTAGACAAACGTCTAACATGGCAGACACTTTATTCACTTAAACGAGTTGCTATTTTATATTATGCAAGATACGTATAGGTATACAGACTCGAATTTCGGACACACTGTGTGTACAATTTGTTTGGGTCTTTTGATATGTACTCGCACCTTTGCTGTCTTCTTCTTTTCTGTCATTAGTCTTGTTATATTTAAATTATTATACCTTGTATACGTCTTTAGTGCTCTACCAACATTATAAGCCCCACGTTGGGCGCCACTCGATGTTATTAAAAAAGTTTTTAACTATTTGCATATCAATAATTCGATTACCTATCAAATGAAAAAATGAATATTTCCCCTGGTATCCTTCCTTATGTCTAAGTTATTAAAACGAGCCATCACTGTTTACACACCGAAAAAATCGGATGCATCTTTCTTACTCCTTCCTCATTATCTTTATTTATGTTCTTCACTTGTTCTTAACGCCTAACGGTTAATTTATTATTCTGGGCTACTAGATAATTTTAACAGACAACGGCGGTTGTTGACCTTATTTTCTTCATAACCTTGCATGTACGAGTACAACTACTAAATAATTAAATGGCGTATGAATGGTCTCATTGTTGGAAGTTATTTACTGGTTTAGACAAATAATTGAGGTAGAAAAGTTCTTAGCGTTCAGTATTCTTAGTTAGTTCTGCTGTTTTAACAAGAATTTTGCCTATATACCTAATTGTTGTTATAAAATTTAGAATAAAAACATACCCAGATTAATATTTGTGGACTCTTCACTGCTTCCAAGATCAATATGAATTGTATAGATTTGTAGACCAGGGTCGATAATTTTTGAAACAAAAAAAAAATAATAGTAGGATGAAACACGTTAAAAAAGGACGAGAATATAACAAAAATGAAAGGAAAAATAAATTACGGGCGATCTGAGGTCAGGAAGTGAAAGGGGGTGAGTCCTTTCGCCACCAATGTTAAATAAAAAATATTAGATTATGACTAAAATTAATTTTTTTCTAATAGTAGATGTCCTTATTTATCTAATAGTGAACTTTTAACTATACCTTACCGTGCAAATTATTGAGAAATTTTTTTTTTTAAATGTGTAAGTTTGTACAGTGTCTTATGAGAAAGTAAGACTTCAACAACAATTTTCGAATTATAATTAATTTTACTATTATTTATTGATTAGATGGAGTAGAAAAAAACTAAAAATAAGGTTTTTGAAATATTTAGGTTTTGTTTTTTACAATAAAATATATAGGTTACCGTGGAATTTATTGAGAAATTATTATTAAAAAATCACAAAAAAATTTCAACTAGGTTACTTGAAAATTTTTTGTGATTTTTTAATATTAATTTCTCAATAAGTTCCACGGTTTACTATATATATTTTATTGTATAAAACAAAATCTAAATATTTCAATAATCTTATTTTTAGTTTTTTTCTACTCCATCTAATTAATAAATAATAGTATAATTCGAGAATTGTTGTTGAGGACTTACTTTCTCGTGAGGCACTGTACAAATACTCACATTTTTAAAAAGAAATCTCAAAAATTTGCAAGGTAAGGTATAGTTAAAAGTTCAGTATTAGATAAATAAGGACTTCAACTATTAGAAAAAAATTAATTTTAGTCATAATCTAATAACTTTTTTTTTAACATTTGAGGCGAGAGGTGTGGCGAAAGGACCTCCTTAATCACTATGTACAATTTTGAGCTATTTAGTAAAATTTACACTTTAATTACTTGAAAAACGTAAGATTCTATGTTACATTGATAAACAAAAAATCACAAATCGAAATATACTACTATAATTAACAACCAAATAAGTTAATATTAAATAAGACATCTACAATATTTTGAGAAAGTTGTACCAATATTCTTTAAATTATATGCATAGATGCCTATTTATTGCTATTTTAAGATAACTTATATACCTGAGTTACCTAGTGATAATTTTAGCCCATCAAAAGGTATTTCATAGAGAAGTGAGGAAGGGGCTAGGCGGGTCTAGGTCTTTCTACCTGTTATTTCGTAGCAGCGTTAATGAAAAGATTACAGTCACAAGGATTTTCCTGTAAACAAGCAGAAGAAGATACTGATGCAGACATTATTAAAACTTCGATAGAAATTGCCAGAGATACTAATAAAACTGTCATTGTTGTGGGTCAAGATATTGATTTTTTGGTCCTTTTGAATCAATTAACTTCAAATAATCATGACATTTATTTTCTCAAACCAGTTTCTGGAAATATAAAAGATCTATTTTTCACCACGTCTAATAGTTTCAAATATGAATCCTTCAAAAATATCGTTGCATTTCTGCATTGTTTTTCTGGTTGCGATACAACATTTGGATTTGCCGGAAAAGGAAAGAAGAGTATTTTAAATTCATTATTAGACGATAAAAATGTGTCAAATTTGGCCAATATTTTTTATAAAAAAAATGCAAACAAAAAATATATCGAAAAAAATGGATTAAAATTAATCAAATCTATTTGTAAATGTAAAAATGATAATATAACACTGAATCAATTAAGATTTCAAAAATATCAATTGGCAAAAATTAAATCATCTTTCATATTGGCAAATCTCCCACCCACAGAAGGTGCAGCATTGTTACAGGGCATATTATCAACTTTAAACTTGGCTAGGTAACGAACTGACAGCAACAGATTGGGGCTGGAAGCAACATCAACGTGGGATTATGCCCAAATTTACAGAGAAATAGTTAGTTCCGGGAATATTGCTCAAAACTATTTGCTGCAGCTGTGAAACTGGATGTAACAGTTTAAAATGTGGCTGCCGAAAACATGGCTTAAATGCACAAATTTGTGCTCAAATTGTAATGGTTCTGAAAAATGCACCAATGTGGAAGAAAAAACTTACGAGGAAGTTAGTGATTCAGATGAAATTGTGGGTGAAGGACCAATTCAGACTAAAAATAATATTGGATACGAAGACCGTGATGGTCTTGAAGATTTCGAAGATCTACTAGAATCGGGAAGGTTTGTCGAATTTAACGATGAAGAAATGCCACCGAAGAGACAAAAAGTAATGGATAAGTGATTAGGGTTCAAGATAAGATTTATAAATAAGAAGATTAATGCATTTTAAAATATTATTATGAATAATAATAATCTGTATAAAGTATCTAAATTCAATAGTACGATTTACATTTCTATTCATATATTATGAGATTTTCTATGACATAAATGTAATTAGAATTTAATAAATCAACTTTTTGACTAAAAAAAAATGCAGCAACTCATTTTTTAATTGAAATCCCCCCTTTAAATTTTTTTTTGCATAAGATAAAAATAAAAAACCAAAAACTTGATTATTTGAATTTTTCACATAAATTTTGAGGTTATGTGAAAAAAGTGTAATCACAAAAGTTGTAGGTCTCTTTATTACTGTTAGGAGAGGGTTGTAACACTAAACTCGACTATTTAACTTCACTATTTATTATATTCGACTAAACTGTATAATGATTCGCACAATAATGCCCTATATCTAAATAAAACGCTTATATAATTTCTGGTGATTTCGACTTATCGCCTAATGAGTCATAGTACTAGATATTCCAGCGGCGTCTCTTACGGGGTTGCTAACACGGCCATCCTACGGTTTGTTCGTCCTCGAACATATGTACTATCTAAAACAAATAAAATGGGTGATGTTTAAGGGTTTCTAATATACGAACATAGTAGTCCAAGCAATGATACTTGAAATCTGTTATTCACTGAGGCCTTAATACCTGCAGCACTAATTGAAATAACTTTGAAACCACTGTAGGCCTTTATACCTGCAGTTTCTAACTTGAAATCACTGTAGGCCTTTATACCTGCAGTTTCTAACTTGAAATCACTGTAGGCCTTTATACCTGCAGTTTCTAAATTGCTATGGCTATAGGCCTTTATACCTACAGCCCCTTTTTGTGTATCTTAACTTTTACTACATTTTAAGTTGCTAGAGGCCTTTATACCAAAAGCATAATAATTGTATATTTACCTTGTTCTTATTTTCGAAGGTTAAATATCTTAATGTCTTCTACACAATATACTCCTTCATAAGCTATATTATTTTTTGATCTCTTCGCATGGATATCTTCTTTAACTTTATATCGGTCATTAGGCAGAACCTCTATAATTTTAAATGGCCCTTTGTACTTCTCTAACAATTTCTTGCTTTGACTATTGTTAGAAGGAACACTTGAAATTCTTACTAGAACCAAATCTCCTACCACGAATGTTTCTGCTGGTTTTCTTTTCTTATTAAATATGTTTCTCTGGATTTTTTCATTTGCTTCTAAATTTCTTTTTGCTTTTTCTCTTAACTTGGTCACATCTGGGTTGTCACTTTCTTCGTCTACGTATCGGTCAGCCTGACTTCTGAGATTTATACCCAACATTATCTCGGCGGGAGTAGTCTCTGTTGTTTTATGCTTCGTACTGTTAATCCCTTGTTGGATTGCTTCTAAATTTGAGTCCCAATTATCGCTGGAAGTGTCAGCTCCCATTGTGGCTAATACATCTAATAGTAATCTGTTAACTCGTTCTACTTGTCCGTTACCTCTGGGCATACCAACTGCTGTTATGTGAAGCCGAATGCCTCTATTTTCACAAAATTTATTGAATTCATTTGATGTAAAAGCTGTTCCAGCGTCGGCTACTATTCTTTTCGGATTGCCAAAAATAGAAAATATTTCTGACAATTGTTTTATTACATTAACAGCTTTAGTATCCGGAACTGCTCTGGGAAACACAAATTTTGTAAATGCATCAACAACTACTAATAGGTGGCTATTTCTCTTACTGCTTTCCACGAAGGGTCCAAGGTGGTCAATATGTAAGGTATGAAACGGTTTGGCATACTTTGGAATAGGATGAAGATAACCTGGTTTCTTTCCTCCTGCCGATTTGTGATATAAACAGTTAAGACATGATTTGATATACTTTCGAACAAAATGTTTCATTTTAGGGAACCAATATCTTTGTTTAATCCGTTCTACTGTTTTTTCTAACGCAAAATGACCAACATCATCATGATTCAGCTTTACCACCTGCCATCTACATTTCTTTGGGACCATCCAACGTCGACCTCTTTCTGTTAATCTGAAAACTCTATTTCCACGTAAATCAAATTCTTTAAAGATTTTTTTGTTGTTTTGCATGTCACCAGATAATAATATTTCTTTTATTTCTTTAATATTATTATCCTGTTCTTGGGCTTCTTTTAACCAGTCTTCTTCATTTATTAGTTTTATACTTAGTTCACATTCCTCCTGTGTTATTTCTGGATTACGACTCAAGGCATCAACGTGCTGCATCATCTTTCCTTGTTTGTGTTGTATATTAAAATTATATTCTTGTAGTGACAGTAGCCATCTTGCGATTCTGGGAATAATTGTTTGCTTTGACATGGCATTTTTAACGGCATTGCAATCAGTGAAAATAGTAAACGGAATCCCCAAAAGATAGTGTCGAAATCGTTCTAAAGTTCTTACAACGGCAAGTAGTTCTAATTCAAATGAGTGAAACTTTCTTTCGTCAGGAGAAGTTTTCTTGCTGTAATAAGCTACTGGTTTTTCTTCTGCTCCATTGAGTTGAATAATTATGCCTCCAATTCCTTCTTGGCTAGCGTCTGTGTATACACGTGTTTCTAAATTTGGACTGAATATGGCTAGAATGGGAACTGAGCAAATCATTTCCTTCAGATGGTTTACCAGTTCTGTATGATTCTGAGTCCAATTCCATTTCGAATCCTTTTTCAATAAATCTGTTAATATACTAGTTTTAGAAGCGTAATTTTTAATAAATTTTCTGAAATAACCAGTAAGCCCTAGAAACTGTCTTACCTGGTGAATAGTCTTTGGCATAGGGAAATTTTTAACAGCAACTGTTTTTTCTTCACTAATAGAAACATTATTATTGCTAATTACATATCCTAGGTACGTTATTTTAGTTTAAAAAAATTGAGATTTTGATAATTTAACAGTTAGACCATGTTCTTCAATGATCTGGAAAACTTTTTGCAATTTTTCTATACCCTCACTTATTGTGTTAGATGGAATAATATTATCGTCCAGGTAAGGAGTGATACCGACATTTCGAAGAGGTTCAAAAATTTCAGACATCATTCTCTGAAACTCCGCAGGGGCATTACATAACCCAAAGGGTACTCTTAAGTATTCGTAATGTCCCTCTGGAGTTACAAATGCTGTTTTGTGTGTGTAATCGGGGTGCAATGGTATTTGATGGTAACCCGACGCTAAATCCATTGTCGAAAAATATGTATAGCCTCCAAGTGAATCAATAAGGTCTTCTATAACTGGTAGTGGAGATTTAATTGTTTCTGTTATTTTATTTAAAGCCCTATAATCAATAACTAGCCTTTTATCCCCTCCTTTTTTTATTTACTAATAAAGCTGGACTAGCATATTCTGAGCTACTTTTTTTTATTATATTGGCGGAAAGTAACTCACCAACTTGTTTTTTCATGATATCCTTATCTGACTGTGATAACCTATAAGGTCTAAATGTAACTGGTTTGGATGTAGTAGTCTCTATTTTCATTATTACCGAATGTGCTTTGCCCAATTTTTCCATAGAGGAATATAAACAACTGTGAAATG
Organism: Psylliodes chrysocephalus; assembly: GCA_927349885.1. Lineage (NCBI taxonomy): Eukaryota > Metazoa > Arthropoda > Insecta > Coleoptera > Chrysomelidae > Psylliodes > Psylliodes chrysocephalus. Next base: position 111,812,797 of record OV651813.1, on the reverse strand, counting down.
TTTCAATAATATTATATAATTTCATTTTATCTATTTTATTTAAGTCCCCGTGATTAACTTCAAGTTGAAAAAGTTGTAAATTATCTGAATATTTAAAAGTTAATTCATTACCAATACGATAATAAGAAATTTTTGGATTTTCCGTAAAATTACGTCCTACTAAAATTTCAGTATTTTTTAAAGTATTAACTGTAACATATAATAAAATATTTAATTTACACCCTTCCATAGTTACTTCAGTTTCGACATATTCATTCACTTCGGTTACGTCACCATTGAACCCCGTAAGACGCACTTTTTCCTGTAAGTTTTTAACTTGTATTTTAAGTCGAATTGCTAAATTTTTCTCAATCAATGAACAATCACTTCCTAAGTCTATAAACGCTTGCATAACTTGATTATTAATAAGAACCGGTTTGAAAAATTTTTTTGCCTCTTTGTTAGTTATCATGTTAACGTTTTCAGTTTTTGTTAAGTTTATTTGTTTTTCATTATTTTTTTCTTTTTTTACAGCAGATTTACAAGCTCTGCCAATATGACCTTTTATTTTACAATTGTTACAAATTTTGTGTCGGTGAGGACAATTATCACTAATATGTTGTCCCGTTATACCACATCTATGACAAATAATAATTTTATGATTCACCGTTGAAAAATTCCTTTGTCTTTCGTAATTTACTTTTTTAAATTTGTCAAAAATATCCCTACGGCCAAAATCTTTACTGGTACTAGCAACAGGTTTACTATAATAATTGTTATTCGAAACTTCAGTATATTTTTGTGGTTTTTCTGAAATCTTACAATAAACTTTGTTTCGCAAATAAGACCCTAAGATGTTTAAATCATTGATATTTGCAGCTTCTGCTGCTGAAGTAATATTTTTATCATTTATAGCACCCAAAACTAATGAAATTTTATCTTCGATTGAAAAATTTAGTTTTAAATTATCAATTTTTGCTAAGTGTGTAAAGAAAAATTCATATAAAGAACATCCATCTGAAGGCTTATGATTTGCTAATTCAATTAAAAGTGTGTACATATCTCTTCTAGAATGAAATGTCTCCATCAATTTGTTTTTCCAATCGGACCAACTATAACTAGGCCATTGCTTGTCGTTGGCGATTAAATTTTCATACCAAATTTTTGCTGTACCCTGTAACTTATTCACAACTTGATGGATAGTCTGGTGTTCGGCCCAATTAAATAATTTTACATTATGCTCTATAATTTCAATCCAACAGCCGATATTATCTGATAACGGGTTAAATTCGGGTACTGCATTAGATATAACATGTTTTTCCGATAATAAGGATAATGAGACTTGACTTACCCCCGCCTTGTTTTTAGGTACTTTTAAATTCTTTTTTTGTTTACTTTTCTTGCGTCTCTTATTTAATCTAGAAGCACTTGAACTGGACGAAGAACTAGTAGAACTCGAGGAACTAGAACTGCTCGAAGAAGAATACGTTCTTTTTCTACCCATTTAAGGGCGTGTCGAACCACTTCTGATGTTAGGAGAGGGTTGTAACACTAAACTCGACTATTTAACTTCACTATTTATTATATTCGACTAAACTGTATAATGATTCGCACAATAATGCCCTATATCTAAATAAAACGCTTATATAATTTCTGGTGATTTCGACTTATCGCCTAATGAGTCATAGTACTAGATATTCCAGCGGCGTCTCTTACGGGGTTGCTAACATTACCTACAACCTTATCATTTAATTTTTTCCATAGGACTTGTAGTTTTGCCGGAAATCGAGATACACCGTTTTTTACCCTTAAAAACTCACCCCCTTCCACTTTCCGACTTAAGATCGCCCGTAAATTATTTTTCCTTTCATTTTCGTTATATTCTCGTCCTTTTTTAACGGGTTTCATCCTACTATAATTTTTTTTCACTTTCTACCATTTTCAAAATTATCGACCCTGGTCTATTGGGTAAATTGTTTCGGGCATCATTTGAACCATTTTGTTATGTAACCAATGAGATAAAACATATTTCAAAAAGTTTATAGACCTTTTAATTGTAGATATTTACTTTATTTGTTCCCTATTGTCTCCATTTTTGGAAATTGGATAACTAGTTCCTAGTTTTATTTGAAAAAATGTAAAAACCTAAAACGAAATTAAATATTGAACCGATGTAAACATAAAACTAACCTTTCACACACAAAATGACCTTCTCTACTCTAGACTAATAAAATAGAATGAATCACTTTGAAATTGAATATGAAGGTCTCCTAGAATTCAATATCTGATTAGTCATGCATAATATAATGACAGACGGCTTGTGGTTAGTCAAGTGTTAAAATCGCTTTACCTGTTAGCCAACCTTATCCACTAGAAAGGCTCCCCTGCGTGCATTCTTATATGTACAGTCACTTTAAAAAGTCAACGAAAGCTTGGCGTGGGTATACAGAGACTGGTAGTTCTACTTTAAATACGATAAGTAAAAGGGTCATTTCATTATTATAATATTTTTATCATTTATGATGGTAGGGGATCAGTAGATAAATTAAATGATGAATGATTGTCTAATTTTGACAGAAACCCGAGAATTTCTTAAAAATGGTATCTTTAACATTGCAGGTTATAATGTTTTTTATAATTATTAGAAATAAACTTAGAAAATAAATAGGTATAGCGTATTATTACTACAATATACCTATAGTCTCGGAATTACCCCAAGTTCATTTCCTTTCTTTATTGTTTAAATATAAAAAGGATAAAAAAAAAGTCACTAGGTTTATCAAGCCCTCCAAACTTGAAAAGCAAAAAGATGTCAGTGTCAGACAAGTGCCAAATAAATTTTTTTCGGAAAGCAATTTGGGAAATAAAGTGAACAGTAATCACGAAGAAGAAGAAGAAGAAGGTAATTCATACTGTTAAAAGTACAGGTACCATTTCGGTAGGCGCGACAGACGACCGCCGACGCGACAGACGACCGCCGACGCGACCGAGAAGTGTCGCTTGACATCTAAAATACATACAATTATATGAAACACATTTCGCACGGCGCGACACGAGAAGTGTCGTCAAGACGACACTTCCTGACGACATTTCAGAATCTGTCTCGAGGCAAAGGTTTGCTGCATGTCCCACTCGAGGTCACTGTCCTCGAGCATCCTAGAACCCACATCTTGCCAAATAAATTTCGGGTGGTATTTGATACAGCCTTGAAGTCACATGGTATGAGTCTCAACGATAATCTACTAGCTGGCCCTGACTATCTTCAACCATTGATTGGTGTATTAATGAAATTTAGAGAAAGAAAAATTGCCTTTCGTGCTGATATCAGGAAAATGTTTCATCAGTTGCGTATACGAGAGAACGACCAAAGTTCCCAGCACTTTTTGTGAAGGAAGGGAGATGAGTACAGAAAGATACTTACGGGATGTTAGTTATGGCTTTTGGAGCTACCTGTTCGCCTACATTTGCTCAGTTCATAAAAAAGATAAGATGTTCTTGACGCTATAATCAAAAAACATTACGTTGACGACCAGTTGAAATGTGAAAATTCAGATGAAGAGACTATTGGAAGAATTCAGGAAGTTAGATGTATTCAAAAACTAGCTGGGTTTGATCTAGTCAACTGGATATCAAACTCCAAACAAATTGTGGATACCTTGTCAACTGACGACGACGAAGATATTAATCTAGATTCCAAAGAATTTGTAATCCAACAAGTATTAGGAATCTCATGGGATGCGAAATCAGATACCTTGTATTTTAAATTGCATTTGGAAGGACTAACAGAGTGTGTAATGTAGTTTTTTAACCCACTTGGACTGATTTCAAACCTGACAATTAAAGCCACGATTTTAATCCAGGACATCTGGAGATGCAAAATTGGATGGGGTGATGCTCTTGATGAAGAACTTTACCAATATTGGACATTATAGCTCAGGAATTTGAACAAGGTGCTATGGTAAAAATATATTTGATGCTGACAGAGTGGAAATTCACTTTTTTTGTGTAGCATATCGTAGAATTATATATAAGCTCGGACAGTATTGAAGTCTCACTAGTAATGTCAAAAGCTCGAGTCGGGCCAATTAAGCCAATCTCTATTCCAAAAATTGAACTCCAAGCAAGTCTGCTAGCTCCTCGTTGATGAAGACAATACTTAATACACGATATTAAAATCGACAAAGTTTATTTATGATCTGATTCATTTACAGTACTCCACTGGATTAAGGACGATGGAAATAAATTGGGACAATTCGTGGCATATGGAATTGGGGAGATCCAAGAGTCAACCGAAGCGAGTGACTGACATTGGATACCCTCCAAACTCAATGCTGCTGATCAGGCTACTAGAACATACACAAGGGAAAATAGTGATCTCAATATACTCAATTTTGACGGTTGGTACAGTGGCCCTCAATTCTTATATTTAAGACGCGAAAGTGATTGGCCAATTGACAAAAAGTTTGTGTATGCAAAGCCACCAGAAAGTGCTATGGAAATCCTAACAATCATAATAGTCCATTTAAAGGAAAGGTAAAAGGGGTAGAATTGGTCCGCATGAAGAGACCCCCTACCCCTTATATTTTTGGGGTCGCTGATCACGAAAATGAGGGTTAGAAACGCCGCAGGGGCGCGAAACACCCTTAAAATTGCAAAAAACACCCCTCAGTAGGGAGAACATAGG
>OV651813.1:111791661-111807634 GCA_927349885.1 Psylliodes chrysocephalus | reverse complement strand
TAAATCAATCGTTTAATACACGCCTGATCAGGCAAAACTGATAGTTAAAAATGTAAAACTTTTAGATAAAATATTATTAACTAATATGAAAATATGCATTGACTAATGTACTTTACCTCTATACTTTCATATAAACAAAAAACTGCTCATTATTTCTTTAAATTACCATTTTACTTTCATACCATCATATTATGCGAATTGTTTCGAGAGGATATTAGAAAAATATGGAAACAAAACATCTTTTTATACGTTCGTCATGTCCTTGTCCCTGGTTTTGGTAACTGCTGAATCTAAAATTGCAATAAAAATATGTATTTGTGAACATTAAAGAGAAATAACTTATGAAACCAGTTTCAATGCATTATTTCTTAAACGTTACAAAACGATTCTATTTTATTTAATAAAAGTAAAACTTACAGCTTCTTTAAAAATATTTGTATCTTCTAAATAGCCTCTTCTGCTAACGTCTCATGCCATACAAATAGAAACTTGAATTTTTTTCTTCTCCTTTGAAAGTTTTCTCACCTCTTAGTTACAATAATAATTGTGTTGACATCATCTCGAATTTGCAGCATATTAGTTAGCTTTTAGTAAAGCCATTTTCTTAAATAGGTAGGTAAATCGTTTGACAAAAGGTCTGAAAGAAAGGGATTCTTTGAATGTAAATCGAAAATAAAAAGTTTAAAACATAATTGATAGGTTATATTAGTTTAACACAAACGATTTGCTTCTTAATTTTTGAATTTTTAAATAATTTAATGTTAATTATACTTATTTTCTTACCAAATAAACGTTATCTATCGGCTACATCATGGAGACTACACAAGGAGCACGCACTCCATGTATAACAAGCGTACTGTGTTAAACAGAGTATTTTAAGAGGGTGCTAGTGTTCCATAAGTACCAAAATGGCATAAGAGAATGAGGCGGTAGTTTGAAATAAAATAAATAATTCTAATTAATTATTAATTAATTATAACTCTAATTATATTTATTTAATTTAAAAACATTTGACATGTGTTTACGTTAATTAAATAATCGGTTACTTTATTTTCACGCTAACTTCACATTTTTTTATTCATCTATATTCACACCGGTACAAAAGAAAAATTAGCGACGCTAGTGGTGAAAAAAGAAAGCTTTATTTATACGATAAAGCGCGGACATACTCTGGCAAATGCCACACTTGAGTGCGTGCTCTTTGTGTAGTCTCCATGGGCTACATGTGGGATGTTTTCTTCTTAACCTCTTTCTTCTTCGAGTCTGGTCTGAATGGCCTTTTACTTTTTTTATCTTGTCAACAGAGGCGTTAGGAGAGGAAAATTAATTGATTTATTTTAATTAAAACGTTGTAAATAAATTATACAAGAAGAATTATAATAATTTATTATAAGTTAGTCATTTTTATAGTGTCCATCATGGACATTTATTGGACATCCATTGGACGTCTGAATGGGTATATCTATTTGATAACAGAAAATGGATGTCCAATGGACATCCATAAAAGTTCATGGACATCCAGGACATTATTTGGACAAAATATGGACGTCCAATGGACGTCGTGTGCTGTCTGGGTAGTGATATGTCTGTTAATCGAGGAATGAAATTGCATATTTTGTGTTAATTTAGAACGTCTAACCTGAATTCAGAATTATCCTGTAAGTTCTGGATAACAATTTCATACTTATTATGCAGTTTTGGAGACATTTGAAGTCCGCCAAACACACCTTGAATAACATCTTCTGTACTTTCTCTGAGACCCTGTATCTAATAATGCATGTACAACTTTAAAAGTATTTTTATTCGGGTTTATTATTTTTACCAAAATAGTCTGAAGCAATGTATAGCTTTAGGTAATATTATTTGAAAGAAGTGAGTTTTCTAAACTAGTGTTATCTTTTTGTACTTTAGGATTAGATTCTCTTTTACTTACTAAATCTGGACACATAATTGGAAAATGTATTCTAGAACAGACTGGACATTTAACAAATGTGTTTACAATTACGGACAGAATGGTTAGTTTCCAGACACGCAAAACAACCTCGTTTGTTTATTATTTTTGTCTTCCTTTCCTCTAAGGTAATTTTTTGTACTTTGATGCAATCCTGAATTGTGTGATTACAATACAAAATAGACAAATTGGACTTTTCTTACCCTTATCCTAATTCTTCGCATTTCCAGAGAATAATGTTGCGGCTGTACTTATCTCTTTCTCCAGTCCTTGCTTTATGCCGCTAGTGGTGGTGAAATGGGAGTATTTTGTCTCTTTTTCTGTTGTAAAACCTGCTTGTGCTCTTTTAATTCTTATTTTATAGTTGACTTCACTTAGGATAAAATCTAATAACATTTGCAAAGGGTTATTAAAATCGGAATAAAATTTACCTTTACCCTCATCTATGTTGTATTTACACCTACTATTGCGATGTCTTTCCCATGCTTTTAAGATTTCTTCAGGCAGAGCAGACTTCACTAACGGAAATAACATAACACCAAATGATTCTAGAGTTTTAAACTGCATTTTTAAGTTGTCGTAAAGAGAGGCTACAGTAAAATGCAACTGGGTACGTGTCTCGTCGCCCAATCACAGGCGTTGAATTGAGATCACGCACGATGCGCGCACGTTTCACCACTTCTTGGCAACATAACCTCACCTTTAACATTTCGTATTTTGAATTTTGTTAGACTGTCTTTTGTAGTGTTTTGTTTTTGTTTCAAACGTATTGTTTTGTTATTTTTTCAAACGTGTTTAAAATGGATACAGAAGATTCGCAGGCACCATCCACATCTTTTGTTATTTGTGAGCTTTGTTCTAAACAGTTTGGTTGTGTTAAATTATTGAACCGCCACAAAAAACGTATACATAAAATTGTTCCCCAGGATACAAGAAAAAGCTGGATTATTTGCCCAATATGTGAGGTCAAAGACGAACTGAAAAGTCATGAAGTTCTCTTGAAACACCTTAGAGAGACACATGAAATTAATGTTGAATTACAAACACTTCAATTTCCAAGTATGTATTTGGAGTGAATTGTAAAAAAAACAGTGAAAACATAAAATATGATTATAATTGTAGGTATTCAAGAATATGAATTGTGGAAAAATGATAATGAGAACATTGATTGCAATTATGCTGTGTGTAAAACCAGAAGAGCCAGAAATTTCAAGGAAGTCATCTATATCTGCAGTGTCTGGCTGAATGGCAATGTGCCTATGCCAAAAAAAAAAAAAATCTATATCTGCAATAGAAGTGATTACAAAGGTAAGAAAATATGTGCCTGGTTAATAATTAAATAATTATTATTTAATCAAAATAGATAGTGAAAGTTACAATCATACCTAAAAACCATGCAATTATTTTCAGGTTATCAGCCAAAATATAATATAAGAACTGAAAAGGCCAGTGGAACAATAAGAATTAAAGGAATGTGCCCTTCCAAATTGATATGCAAATTTCATGATAATGGATTTGTGTCAATCAGATTCTGGAATACACATGCTGGTCATGATATGGAATTGAGAACATCGCATCTTCCAAAGACTGAACACGACATTGTGGTTGATAAATTAAAAACTGGAGTATCAGTGGATAGAATATTACACGATGCAAGAAACTTGAAGAATGCAGAGCTTCAAAGGGTTAATTTGATTAACCGCGATGATATTACTTATTTAGTGAGAAAACATAACATTGATAATAAGAGAGATTGCAATGAGATGGTGGCTGCTGCTATGAAAGTACAAGAATGGAATGCCAATGGAAAAAACTTCGCTTTTTTCTACAAGCCTCAAGGTAGGTACTAATATGGTTTATTTGATTTAAAAGGATAAAAATGCTTTCTTTTATATTTTGAAATCACTTCAATAATAGTATTTCTAATTAACAAACTTCATAATAATTCGAGAAAAAATATAATAGGTATAATGTTACTGGGTGGAGGACATTTGCTTTAAATGGTGTGGGTTTCATTATAGGTGAAGAACATCTAATATTGAAGAAAGAAGATTTTGCTTTAGGTTTCATGAATTCCGTGATGGAAGATAAACTGAAAAGTTTTTCCAATATAATTTGTTTGGATGGAACACATGGAACCAATCGAAAAGGAACGGATTTGACTATAGTATTAATCAAAGATGATAAAAATGCAGGATTTCCTGTAGCATTTTTCTTAACTAATAGGCTAGATCAAGAGGTTCAAGAAGTGTTTTTGGGTGAGCTTTTAAGATATTGCTGTTGAATTTTTTAGATAAGGAAAATTTTAATAGTCAAATTGGTTTTCTTTTCAGGCGCACTTAAAGAAAAATTAGGACAAAATATTTCCGCTGAATATTTTATGAGTGACGATGACCCAAAATACCATAATGTGTGGGTGAAAATTATGGGTAGCCAACCAAAGCGACTTTTGTGTACATGGCATGTGGTTAAAAACTGGAACATACAAGGCAAGAAGAAAATCAAGGATGAAATTTTGAGAAAGGAAATGAAGAGACTAATTAATGAGACGAATGAAGATAGATTTATCCAAAAAACCAACGAATATTTGATAAAGTTACAAGAAGCCCATGAAGTAGAATTTGTCAACTACTTTGTTGAAGTGAGTAAAATTACACATTCATTAAGTAAATATTTTTATTTAAATTTTGTTTCAGATATTATTTTCAAGACGACGTAAGAATCAGAATCTGGGCTCATTGCTATAGGAAAAACGCTGGAATTAACACCAATATGGCTATAGAGTCATTAAACAATTTACTGAAGACGAACCAATTGAAGAGAAGTGCCAGGATAACAATTGAAAAATTATTGGATTCAGTTGAAGAGCTGGTGGACATCAAAATGTGGAAAAGAGTAACAGATATTGAAAGACCAAATGCTAATAACTATCAGGATAGAATTATTACAAAAGCTCATAAGAAAGCAGAGGCACAGATGATCAAAGTTAAAGTATTTGAAGGTTCAGAGACTGGCAAATTTCTAGTCAAATCTTTTACAAAGAATCATTATTATAATGTAGAAAATAGTAGAGTGTGTGAAAAAAATTGTAGAACATTGTACTGTAGGGTATGTAAAATTTGCATACATAGATATAAATGTGACTGCCCAGAGTATGAAGTAAGAAATACTATGTGTAAGCATGTACATTTGATAAAAATGTATGAACAGCGAACATGTAATAGCTCTTTGTTGGATGATACTGCCTTAGCAGTAGCAGAAAATTCTGTCATCAAGTCGAGAAATAAAGAAGAAATTGCCCACTTCATTGAAGAAAAATGTATTCAGCATCAAGAGGAAAAGTTGGATAATTAGGATGCTAGGAAGCTTAGATTAATTAATCACACCCGTTGGCTGGAGGCACTGGACGGTGAAGTGTTTGACAAATTTATGCGTAATATTCAGGGGGCAGTAAATGAAGCTGATCATGTAACCTACAAAATGAACTTGGTGATTCCACCAAAATTTTTAAACTTAAAAAAATTATTAAAGTATTAACTACAATTAAAAATGTTGTCTACTACGGTTACACAAGTTTCGGTTGTTCCGGTGTCAACCTTCGGGCCTTCGACGTCGCTCAGACGGCAGCTAGGGGGTGGATAGCTTACAAAAATTCCGGAAATAGTAGACAAATAAATAGGCGCCAACTGGGTCTATATAGTGGCCAAACTATGATCCTATTTCCCCAAAAACCCAGTAAATGAGGAAAGAAATAAAAGACAAACCTCAACTTATGTTCCTTTATAAAGAAAAAAAATAAAAATATTTAGTAAATATACAAACTAATTACCTGATGGCTTAGATAATAAATAAAAAAAAAAGTTGGAGGAAATTAAAAGGAAAAACTTACACAGTGTATGTATATGCATATCCCAAAAAAATTAATAAATGTATCAAAGTATGGAACGGTTCGTCGTTAGCTTGGTACCAGGCATGACGCTTGCGCAAAACATTAATTTCCACCTTACATAAAAAAAATATAATATAATAGTTAACTTAAATATTGTGCATCACCGTACCTATACTACTTCATATATTATAAAAACAGTAAACTTATAATCTTTATAATCTTATAACCCTCTCCAAATTGGAAGGCGATATCTGCTTAACTTTTGGTTAAGACCAAACTACCCAAAAGAAAATTATTAAACCATGAAATTTTATAATTAAGTATAATTCATACAACTAAATAAAAATAAAATAAACACATAAAGAACTTTAGACACAGAGGTTATTTACTTAAACTCCCAGATTGGAAGAGGTTACTTAATCTCTGCCCCCACACGGGTCTTCTGAGATTGCTTAACTTATAGTTAAGTCTGGTCCATTTAATAATGAATAAATTGAATAAAGTAAAATTATGGCAGTAGCCCTTAATAACTGAAGAATTACAACTTAAACGTGGAAGCAGTCCAAGTGTTCTGCGACCCGAAGGATTACTACATCAGCATTAAGTGCTTAAATTAAGTAAAAGTTTAAAATATTAATCAATTAAACGATGTAACATTTGATAATACTTAAGTTATGAGTGAAAGAACCCTAGAACATTCTGTGCTCAAAAGTATAAATAATGTTGAGAATACCTTGACAACATTCGGTTGAAAGTGAATGTATAGTTTAACAATGCACACATGAAACCTTCAGTATAAAGTATAAAAAAAAACCTGATAGTAGGGTGTCTTCTTTCACAGCATTCCCATCTTCCTATCCAGAACAAGAAACATTCTTGTAAATCTAGCTACAAGTAAACTAGGTGGCTAGCATACCAATGTTCTGTGTCCCCTCGATGAGTCCACGATGAAACCGTTGAACTCCGGACGATATAACCCTCTGTGTACAACTGTTGAAATCCTGGGTCAACAATCCCTTGGGTCAAACTGTCGTCGAATCCTGGGCTAACAACCCCCTGGGTTAAACCCTTAAAATATTACAAAGAAAAATGTCAATACACATTGACTCAAGTATCCCGAACTATAGGATTACCCAAAAATGTACATAAACTAGAAAATATTCAGTATCTAGGATAAAGAAAAACTACATTGGCTCAACAGTGAGTCATAAACAGTATTATGAGCTCCAATAATTAAAATTCTGTTACACATGGTTGGTAACATAACCTAATATATACAAAACATACCTTTTTCGTAAAGGGTTAACTTGGTAGCCTTTCAAGGATGAGAACCACGTGAGATGATTCACAGCACAACAATATTCCACACTCCAAATGCTGTGAACTCCCGATTATTGCGTTAAAATCCTATATTAGATATGGGCTGGACCAATGACCATGGGAATTTACCAATTCACTAAAATTCCCCTCAAAATACGAAATGTCCATTTACCCACAATTAACCATAAAATAGAATCTAAAATCCCCTTTAATTAGGGTAAGCCGATGGGGCTAAATATTAAGAAAATTCTATTTCGACACGAAAATCGTCTCTCGTGACTGAATACCCACTGACAGAAAAAAACAATACGTCAGCCGTCCAAAATGGCCGAAATCCCTTTCCGATAAATGTCAAGTGGGTTCAGAAATTCATCCTCAAGAATTCCCCACTATATAACTTAACAGACCATTTACGAAAGGTACCCTAAAAACTATATTTATACACAGTATAACTACATTTGGGAAACTGTTCCCGACAAAAATTAATACAACAGCGATCGCAAAAAAAAATCCCTCACGACTTAAAATCGCTCATTGTGAAACTACCTTACCTCGGGTTCTGAGCCCGATATTGGAACGTCCTACAACCATGACACTTGTCGGTGTTCTGTCGTCAAGTGACGTTTATGTCATTCACTGTCATAATTAAAAAAAAACATCAATCCAATTCTGACAGCTATAAACAGAAATAAACACAAGAAAATCTTAAAGAATGGTATCGTAAATAATTAATTACCCAAAGGTGAGACTATAATACATAATATATATAAATTTACAACGAAACTTGGTCTATTTTTAGGAGAGGACAAATTAAAACAGTGAACACTATACCGCAAATATGACCATTGTACAAAGTATTATACTACCTTTTACTTAGTGGTGAGATGAAATAAATTATAATAAAGATGTCCAAAAGTTAGAATACAGGTGAAATTAGTTAATGACAAAAATAATAGTGATATCATCAATACGATTTTACCCTTTTTTTTCGTATGATTAATCAGGTAAGCCAAAACAATGTTATTAATTCGTGGGGCCAAAAATGAACGTTACAATCAGGCAAACCTAAAATTAACGAAAAAGAGAAAAATGGAAAAGCAGGAGTATTTTCCCTCAAAAAAAACTTAGAAAATAAGGTACTAGTGCTTACATTTTTAATATAATTTGTTAATTTATTCAATTTCAGGAAACACCAACATGAATTATTGGGGACCTGACATGTACAGAGATGTTCATATTGCACATTGCATATTTGCTTTCTTTATAACTATATTATAATTGGTTATAGAAGCTTTTTGTGGCTATTTATGTTTAATTTCGGTTTGCCGATGAACTTTTCGTATATTTTTTTTTGTACTTATGATCCCAGTAAGCCATGAGTTTTTATAATGGAAATATGATAATATTGTGATAACATGTTTTGTGATATCAATAGAAATAAGAGTTGTTGTAGAGACCTTTCACTTGTTTCTAAATTAGAGTATGCATCTATAGTTTGGTTTCCCTATTACTTGGTACACATTGATAATGTTGAATATGTCCAAAGACGCTTTTTAAAGTACTTATCATTCGTAAATGATGGAATATATCCTCCCAGAGGTACTGCACAAGAATTATTACTTGTGAATCATGGAATGAAAAGTCTCAGTGCTCATTGAGAATGCTATGCTGTTATCTTTACGTACAAGTTATTAATAGTATATTACATTACGAGTGTGGAAAATCACTTTTCACACAAGTGATGTACAATATTTTTCCTACGACCACAAAATAATTTCATCAAAAAATGTAAAACCAGATTATTATAATAATTAAAATGTATTTAAAAAAATAATCAACAATAATCGTATTTATTAAATTTTCATAATTTCTAAACAAATACAAAAATATAAAAAAAAAATAAAAAAAAAAATCTGGTACAGCCAGGATTCGATCGCGGTCGTTGGACGGTCTCAAATTGCAAAGTTGATGCTCTAACCAACTGAGCTAACAGGCCTTACGGTAATTGATTGATCTAATCGCTTATGTGTTTAACCAGAATAAAAAGCAAATATATCTTAGTTATTTTAAAATTATTTTAAAAATAATTGTTAAAGATAAATATCTAGGATCTAATTTACAATAATTTAACAATCATATCGATTTTAGTATTAATATGGACATTACATAGATCAAAATAGAAATTATGTGTTTGACATTTTCTGACAGCTACTGCGGAAAGTAGCATATTCTCACTTGGGTGGAAAGTAAATTCTTATTCATACGCGTGTGATATAGGGCACTTTCCATAGGTCTATATAGTGTGATATGTGTCACTTTCCTAAGTGGTCGTAGGAAAACAATATTATACATGATCCAGCCCTTTTAGGAAATATGAACTTTCTAATTCCACGCTTAACTTCTCGCACAACTGATTTCTTTTACCTACTGACTCCGCAAACTAATGTTTTATTAAATTCGCCAGTTTACAAACTTTGTGATATTTGTAATAAATTCAGTGACCTGCTTGACTTATTTCATAGTAGCTTTACATGTATACTTAATGTCTGTCTAAACTTAACTCTGTATTTTTTCTTTTTAATATATTATGTTCAACTGAAGATTTACAATATTTTTCTTTTTGTACTAATTTCTATATTGTGATTACTCCCACTCTGTAATTGGTTTCTGTTGAGTAGTGTAGAAATAAATAAATAAACATGGACACTCATGAATTTTATAGCAGATACCTATGTTAATAAATATGTATATAGAAAGGTAACACCTAAGTATGTATTTGGTTTATAACTTTTGAGACAAGGTATCTAAGTATTTAACAATATCTTTAGCGTTTTGTATTTTTATATTTTCTAATAAACTTATTATTCTAAAAATAAAAGTTGTTTTACATTATGCCAATCATCCCCGAAAAATAATTTCTTATCCTAGCTATAAGAGACCAAGATATTAATAAGCAACTAAAAAATAAAGTACCTATTTTCAATTAAGTGTCAAAATCATCAGTTGCACACTATGATTGTTTCTCATAAGCTTAATTAGAAATGAAAAGAAATAAGCCAAAAATGATAATACATAGTTCATTAAATTAAGAAGTTCAACCTATTTGCAATAAATTTTTCACTATTCTCCACAGATTATTTTTTGCCTAAATATCCTTTGAAACGATTTTCCAACTTAAATACAGTGAAATGGGTAAATGCAGGGAAAGAAAATCATTCTTCCGATAATCAAGAATTATGCCTAAAAAAATATTAAATTATTACTAATATAACTGTTCAGAGATTTAATACCTGGAGATTTTCTTTCTTATCATCTATTTAAAAAGAGATTTAGGTATTATTCATTTTTATCAATGAAAAATCTAACTACATAAATTCAAATCACCCGCCAAATGTATAAATCTTCTGACCAATCACGGGCGACGTACCCAGTTGCATTTTACTGTAGTCTCGTAAAGAGTGGTTAGTGACATACCCGAATGCGCATTATTTTTTTTGAAGAACGAGATTAAATAGTTCACGGACATATACCTCGATAAGGATCTCATCCCTAGCAGAACTTGCCTTCAGTTTATCTATCGCCTTGTAATAATTTTCTTTATTTGGTGGATATTCTTCTATTAATTGTCTTGGATTAGAGCCTTTTTCCATGGAGCTTATCAGGTACTGAAATTTATCTTCTACGTCAATATCGCAGTCTTCATGAATTTTTTTAAACTGTCCACAAAAACCAATCCAGTTCTTTACGTCACCATTAAACTTCTTCAATTCTGTTTTGGGTAAGTTGAATCGTTTCTTTTTACTTTCCTATCTGTATACAGATATAAGGAAAGTATAGGAATCATGATTTTTTTCGACCTCGAGTTTTCGACGGATTTTTACGTTTTGAGGTCCCCTGAATCTGTTTTGACTATTTTCGCGATGATGTCTGTGTGTGTGTCTGTGTGTGTGTGTGTCTGTATAACGCATAACTCATGAACCGATACACAGAAAAACACCAAATTTTAAACTTAAGCTTTGTTTTTGCGTCCAATGAGATGATTAGATTTTGGGCAGAGTCGGAACATCTGGGGGGGGTACTTTATAGGTGGTCATTTTTATATTTTATGGAATATATCTGTTATTTACGTTTGGAGAAGAAAATTCTTCAAATAAAAGTTACTTCAAATATAATTATCTATAATTTTTGTTTTATGCAAAATTTTCCTAAAATGGTTCGTATTCGAGAAATTTGACAAAATGTAAAAAAAATAATTTTTTATAAAAATTGTTCAAATAAAAGTTGTTTGTAATATAATTCTCTATAATTTTTGTCCTATACATAATTTCTCTAAAATGGACCGTATTTGAGATATTTGAGAAAATGTGTAAATTTCGAAATTTGAAGAAAACTCAAAAACGGATAAAGGAAAAAACATTAAATTTTAAACTTAAGGTTTATTTCGGCCTGACGTGAAATGATTAGATTTTGGACAAAGTCGGAACATCTGGGGGGGTACTTTATGGGAGGCCGTTTTTATATTTTATGGAATATATCTGTTACTTATGTTTGGAGAAGAAAATTGTTCAAATAAAAGTTACTTCTAATATTTTTATCTATAATTTTTGCTTTATGTCAAAATTTCCTGAAATGGTCCGTATTCGATAAATTTGACAAAATGTGCAAAATTCTGATTTTCATGAAAGTTTTTGAAATAAAAGTTGTTTGCGATATCGATCTCTATAATTTTTGTTTATACATGATTTTTCTAAAATGGACCGTAATGAAAAAATTGTAGGAAATTTAAATTTTTCAGTATTTTCGTTTTCCATGAATATCTATAGAAAAATGTTTCGAGGTAGATGTATGTGGACAATGTATATATTTAGTTTATTCTCTAAACATTTATAGAGATGCTGCAATAGGTTGTACAAAATAACCGGAAAAAGCCTATAATAACTAGATAGGAAAGTCATGTGTTGGACACATCAGATTTTTTCTCTCATCTTTAAACTAAAACTCTGAATATCTTCTTTCTTTTTCTCCAATGCACGTTGACATTTAATCCTATAGTGTATATTCTTCAGCTTCTTTTAATTCGTGCTTTATTTCTTCAGTGGTTATCTTTTTATAGGAGTACATAGTATCTTTAAATTGCATAACCCTGCTTGTCCTTGGTCCTGTAGTATGCTTATTAGAACCTGCACGTGAAAATCATCAATAACATCATCTTTCAGTGCGGATTTGATTTCTAAAATTGATTCCTTGAAAGCTTCTCTTGACTCACCTCTTTCTACCTTCAAATTCTTCATTATAGGTACTGCCACGGTCGCCACAAATGTTGATAATAAATGAAGATGGAGAACGTAAAAAATATTATTTCAGAAAAAATCGTTTTTAATCAATAATCTTTCAAAATTGACAAAATTAAAAAAAATCTATGAAACCATAGTGTTTCGGATTATTTGAAACGATATGATTCCTAAGATTCCTAACAGATAATATGTAACTTTAACTAGTTTTTTGTTGAAAAACATTAGGAGATAACGCAGCGTCACTCACTTGAGAACACGCTGTTGAGTTGGTTGTTCCACCAAATAAAGTTGTCAGAGTAGTATTTTCATATTACTACCCAGACAGCACAACTCAATCCATTGGATGTCCATCGGAAGTCCATTCATGGACATATCAGTTATCCAAAGGACGTCCAGCATTTTACCAAAAGACATCCAATGGACATCCACTGGACTATACAAATGTCCCACTCATGGACGTCCATTTGGACTCCATGAAAGGTCCATATATGGACTCTTTTTGTATTGCTTTTGGACAATTTATGGACATCTGACGGAAATCACCACCTATATTAATATGAAATAAAATAATTGCAACTATGGACTTATTTTTATTGTCATAAATAATATCAAGCATATATTAGTTTTATACGCACTCCTTTCTGTTAACCGTCTCTGCCATTTTCTTAAGGCTATTTCGCTTACTTTTTAAGCAGCACCATTGTCACTCTCAGCAGCAGCTAAAAAAGGACATTACATTTTATACGAATATTGAGTTTTAAATCAATCGTTTAATACACGCCTGATCAGGCAAAACTGATAGTTAAAAATGTAAAACTTTTAGACAAAATGTTATTAACTAATATACTTTAACTCTATAATGTACTTTAACTCTATACTTACATATAAACAAAAAACTGCTCATTATTTCTTAAATTACCATTTTACTTTCATACCATCATATTATGCGAATTCTTTCGTGAGGATATTAGAAATTATGGAAACAAAACATCTTTTTATAAGTTCGTCATGTCCGTGTCCCTGGTTTTGGTAACTGCTGAATCTAAAATTGCAATAAAAATATATATTTGTGAACATTAAAGAGAAATAACTTATGAAACCACTTTCAATGCATTAATTCTTAAACGTTACAAAACGATTCTATTTTAATAAAAGTAAAACTTACAGCTTCTTTAAAAATATTTGTATCTTCTGCTAATGTCTCATGCCATACAAATAGAAACTTGATTTTTTTTTCTTCTCCTTTGAAAGTTTTCTCACCTCTTAGTTACAATAATAATTGTGTTGACATCATCTTGAATTTGCAGCATATAAGTTAGCTTTTAGTAAAGCTATTTTCTTAAGATAGGTAAATCATTTGACAAAAGGTCTAAAAGAAAGGTATTCTTTGAATGTAAATCGAAAACATAAAGTTTAAAACATAATTGATAGGTTATATTAGTTTAAAACAAACGATTTGCTTTTTAATTTTTAGATTTTTAAATGATTTAATTAATAAATATACTTATTTTCTTACCAGATAAACATCTACAGTATGGTTCAAATGAAAGGAATAAATTCATTATAATGGAAGTAGTTGGTTTTTCGAAAAAATGCTCGGACAGGTCAATTTTGTTTACTCAAAGCGCAATTTTTTTAAATAGAATTCAATTTTCCCCCACTTCACATTTTTGGGCAGTGACGTCATTGACAATTTTTTTAAATGGTAACCCCAATTTCTTTTTCTGGATTTTGATAGATCTTGCAATTTCCTACTCGGAAACATAATATTTGAAATATCTTACATAACAATTTTTTTTTGAATAAAAGACATTTAAAGATCAGACACATAAATTTTATTTTATTTTGAAAACACAATAAATGAATAAAAGATAATTATTTGTAATTAAGTGCCTAATCTAACAAAATAATTAATAATAATAATAATAATAATAATAATAATAATAATAATAATAATAATAATAATAATAATAATAATAATAATAATAATAATAATAATAATAATAATAATAATAATAATAATAATAATAATAATAATAATTAATAATAATAATAATAATAATAATAATAATAATAATAATAATAATAATAATAATAATAATAATAATAATAATAATAATAATAATAATAATAATAATAATAATAATAATAATAATAATAATAATAATAATAATAATAATAATAATAATAATAATAATAATAATAATAATAATAATAATAATAATAATAATAATAATAATAATAATAATAATAATAATAATAATAATAATAATAATAATAATAATAATAATAATAATAATAATAATAATAATAATAATAATAATAATAATAATAATAATAATAATAATAATAATAATAATAATAATAATAATAATAATAATAATAATAATAATAATAATAATAATAATAATAATAATAATAATAATAATAATAATAATAATAATAATAATAATAATAATAATAATAATAATAATAATAATAATAATAATAATAATAATAATAATAATAATAATAATAATAATAATAATAATAATAATAATAATAATATTAATAATAATAATAATAATAATAATAATAATAATAATAATAATAATAATAATAAAAAAGAATTTGTGAAATTGTCATTAAATTCTTTTTATTATTATTATTATTATTATTATTTTTATTATTATTATTTTTAGATGAAGCACTTTACAAATAATCTTTTATTTATTTATTGTGTTTCAAAATAAAACAAAATTTATGAATCTGATCTTTAAATGACTTTTATTAAAAAAAAATTGTTATGTCAAATATTTCAAATATTATGTTTCCGAGTAGGAAATTGCAAGATCTATCAAAATCAAGAAAAAAAAATTGGGGTTACTATTTAAAAAAATTGTCAATGATGTCACTGCCCAAAAATGGGAAGTGGGGGAAAATTAAATTCTATTTAAAAAATTGCGCTTTTAGTAAACAAAATTGGGTAAAGTTGTAGGAAAGGTATGTACTTAACGCGCATCCTGGCCGCGCATATGTAAACATCATTATATTTATCGCGTATTTGTTTATATTTATTGATTTATTTATTTATTTGTTATTTTACTTAGATATTATTTATTAATAATATAAAAGTAGCAATCTGATAATGTTTGTACAGTTATACTGTGTAAAAAAAAACAATTATTTTATATGCGCGGCCAGGATGCGCGTCAGTACATACCTTTCCTGCAACTTTACCCAAAATTGACCTGTCCGAGTATTTTTTCGAAAAACCACCTACTTCCATTATAATGAATTTATTCCTTTCATTTGAACCATACTGTATGTGCTACATATAGGCTGTGTTTTCTTCTTAAACAATCTTAACATTCTTAACCTCATTCTTCTTTTCTTCTTCGAGTCTGGCGTAAGTGGCCTTTTACTTTTCTATCTTGTCAACAGAGGCGAGAGGAGAGGAAAATTATTTGATTTATTTTAATTAAAACCTAGTAGTAAATAATTAAATTATACAAGAAGAATTATAATAATTTATTTTAA
>OV651813.1:111776164-111791161 GCA_927349885.1 Psylliodes chrysocephalus | reverse complement strand
AATAACTTCAGTGAAGCGGGAGTATTGTGCATTATTGAGACTTATAAGTAGTTCGGGTGTGTATTTCACACATCCCCAACTAGCCATTCATAAAAGTGTATTTGTTGTGAAGTTCTCATCATCATCTATTGTTTAGTCCAGGAGACAGTGACGATTTTCGGTATTTATTTTCCCAGTCAGCAAGCACGAATAGAGAATTGTAGGATTAGCAATTCTAAGCAGAATTCATATATATTTAGAGGGGGGAGATCCGATGGGCTGAGGCCGAAAATGCGTCAAAACATACGAGAACACGGCCCTTTTTTTCCATTGATAAAAATAGTTTTAGTAGTAAGAGATGTACTGAAGTTAAGTAAAAAAATAGTCTGATTAATCTGTATGGATAATATATTTGGCAAGTGCATAAAATACACTTTCAAACGAGTTATGTACACAATTATTTCTACGACCACAATTATTTAAAGAATGTTCCAGGTGTTTTGTATATTAAAGTGTACGCATAGGACACATAAATAAAATCTTATATCACAATCTTTCCCCTAACCAGTTGACTTATTTATAGAAATTAAACATAATAATTGAAGATATTACAGAAGAAAATAGGGAAATAATTATAATTATTGTTAGTTTTGTTATGTCAAATCATTTATACTAGAGGTGTGAGGAGAATACAGTGAACTGTGGAACGCCAATATCGTTGGATGCGCGTGGTAGAAATGGTCCTATAATACTGCTAATTGCAATTTTAGTGTGATTTTTAGGTTATTATGGTTATTCATTTTATTTGGTTTTGATCTTTTGCGCTTTTAGAGTATTTGTCTTTTATATAGTTTTTAATTTGAATTTTAATATTGTGGTCTATTTATATTTGATTTCTGCTTTTCGACTAGTGCTTTATTCTTTTTGTGTTAAAATAAGCTTTATAACCATTAAGTACATGCTTCTAGTTGATATCTACCTAGTCGTCATCGGGTGCTTGCAACAATGGGAAAAAGTGTATGGTTTTTTTGGTGTAAAGTTAGACGCCTTCATTTTTCAGGAAAGTTATTTGTAGTTATTTTTTACTTAAAAGGATATCAATACGTCCTGGTTCGGGGTGTGACTTTTGGGTTTTAGCTATCTGAGCCAAATTGTCGGCTAAGTGTCCTCTTTTGGGGCACCCAGAACCGAAAACTATATAGGTATATAATATGTTTTTTTTAATTATTTTTTAATATGTATGCAGCTTGGATGAGGGCTTTAGGAAGAGATCCTAAGACTGAATACTGACTGCTATAAATGCCGTTTTTAGAGCACATTTCATAGTGATTTCATTCTAGCAGCAATGAGGAAACATTTAAAAAACATGCTGTACCAGCTATTACTTTAAGACCTCGTCTCTTTAAGTTATTATTACTTCATTCTAATGCATATATTAAAATGGTTTTTAACTTATGTCCTTATGATTAAAAGATGTAGGTATTTTAGTTATATTATAATAGAAATATATGATACTTTGTATTGTATTTAAAAACAAATACATACATTAAAATTTTAGTATTGATACTTTACTAATAAAACTTCAGTTAATTTATCTTATATATATACAGAACGGAAGAGTTAATTGGATTTTCTCCTTGTTGAGTTTCAAAAATAGCAATTTAACATGATTTAAAAACAAATACATGAAATGGGCAAAATAGGCCTACAGAGGCACTTTGTAAACAATCTCACTTGTATCGATGTGACGTAATGCGCGAATTCAATCTGGCTTACTTTTGTTAATAGACTGGCGTTCCATTTTAAATATACAGTTCACCGGGAATAGATTGTTTAAATATACACGGACCGGGAAAACAAGTTCGAAAAAATTCGCTGGCTCCTGGACTAGTACTGTATCGAAGGAATTTTTATGAATGAAACAATATACGACCCTCCACAATTGCTGTCTACTCAACTTCCGCTGTTGTCAGACATTATTTTTTTTTGGACAATTTAAAGACCTAACAGTAATTCAAGCAAACGCAATAACATTACTACAGTTAAAAACATCGCAAACTTGGCATCAATATTTTAATTTTATCCAAATATTGCATTTCTGTCGAGGATCATCCGCGTTGACTTCAAAAATTGTGTAATCTGTATTGGTTATATATATATATATATATATATATATATATATATATATATATACATATTGTAATGTATTGTCATTCCTCATTTTATACTACTACTATTCAAATTAATAAGGGATGTGTCAGTGGCGACGAGAAATATTGTGAACCCACAATAGTTGGATCAATAAAGTGATTAAAAGTAGTTTGGTTAAGTTCAGTTATAGCTATATAAAATGGCTGAAGTTTTAGGACATTTACGTGAATTTGACCCGGCAAATTCGGAGTGGTCAATTTTTAAGAAACGTATGGATAACTATTTTCTTGCTAATGAAATAAAGGAACCGAAGCGTAAAGCCGCAATATTACTCAATAGTTTAAATGAAGAAGCGTATAGGTTAGTTTCTAATATGTGTGTGCCGGCAGAAGCGGAAAGCAAAACATATCAGGAACTTGCAGATTTGCTCACGGACCATTTTAAACCCAGTGGCAATGTGTTCGCAGCGCGATTAAAATTCTATACGGCCAGAAAATCGAGCAACGAGTCTTCAAAAAAATGGGCTGCGCGGCTAAGAGACTTATCTGCATCGTGTCAGTTTGAGAGTGCCGCGTTAAAAATGGTGAGAAGGGACATTTTTATTATAGGATACGATAGTGGTCCAGTGCAAGACAGATTATTAGAAGAAAAAATCAGTGCTACATTTGAATCAATTATAGAATTGGCGGCTATAAAGTCAGCTGTTCAACCAATTTTTTCTTCAAATCTCGAAAAATTCATTAAAAAGGAGCCGGAATTACAGTACGCAAGTCACTCGAGAACAAGTTCGAATGCACGGAGGAAGGAGAGATCTGACCAATCACAGACCGCGGAACCGTCTACGTCATACTCCCAACCGACAAGACTTCCTTTTAATGCGCCAAAATGCAGCGTGTGTGGACGAAGGAACCATAATACAGATAAGTGCTCATATCGAAATTGTTTTTGTCATTTATGTAAAAAAAAAGGGTCATTTAGCTCCAATATGCCCACAAAAACATTTGTATAAATCGAATAATTCAAATAATACACAAAACTTTTTAGAATCAGCTGATATAGAGGAATATTGTTTGTTTACTTTAAATTCTAAAGTTAATCCTGTACTAATCAATGTCTTTATTGAAGGAATCTCTTTCACTTTTAATTTGGATACTGGTTCAAGTTTTACTGTAGTTTCAGAGATATTTTATAAAAATAATTTTTTAAAATTTGAATTATTCAAAACAAATAAAAAGTTTCATTTATATAATGGGGATATAATTGAACCATTAGGATATTTTAAATGTGAAATAGCTTTTCAAAATAAAAGTCACAACTTGAATATTTATGTAATTAAAGGTGCTACTGGTCCACCTTTATTAGGTCGTGATTTTTTCAACATTTTTCAATTAAGTATAAACGAGAATAATTATGTAGATTTATCAGATGATTTGCAAAAGGAGGTGTTTGAACCTGGATTAGGTACTTTTACCAAAGGTACCATGTCTATAAATCTAAAATCTGAAAATGTAACTCCAAAATTTTTTCGAGCACGGCCTCTTCCCTTTGCCATTAAAGAGAAGGTGGAGATGGAGTTAAATAGGTTACAAACATTGGGGGTTATAGAGTCTATTGATTATTCACCTTGGGGTACGCCGATAGTACCAGTTTTAAAAAAAGATGGAACGGTAAGATTATGTGGAGATTTCAAAGTAACTTTAAACCCGTATATAGAAATTGATCAATATCCCTTACCCCGTATTCAGGAATTATTTGTCACATTGCAAGGGGGCGAACATTTTAGTAAATTAGATTTAGCAAATGCTTATACACAAGTCGGTTTAGATGAGAAATCTAAAAATTTAGTAACAATTAGTACGCATAAAGGCCTATACAGATATACCCGAGCACCATTTGGAATTGCTTGCGTGCCTGCAAAGTTTCAAAAAATGATGGAATCATTATTGAACGGCATACAGGGCGTAGTGGTTTTCCTGGATGACATTCTCATTACAGGACCAACCAGAACAGAACATATTAAATGCTTAGAACTTGTTTTAAATAAGCTGCAAGATGCAGGATTAAAAATAGCATTAAATAAATGTGAATTTTTTAAAAGTCAAATTAGTTACCTAGGTTTTAAAATTGATAGGGATGGACTACACACTTGTGAAGATAAGATTTTAGCAATTACTAAAGCCCCTACTCCTATGGACGTTAAACAATTAAAATCTTTCTTGGGGTTGGTTAATTATTATGGGAAATTTGTTCCAAATTTATCTTCGATTTTAAATCCTCTGTATAATCTTTTGAAAGATAAAGTTAAGTGGGTGTGGACTCCAGATTGTGATAGAGCTTTTAAACATATTAAAGACTTGCTAATATCAGCAGAAGTTCTGGTTCATTATAACGCGGGTTTGCCCTTAAGGCTTGTTACGGACGCATCAGATTATGGCATCGGAGCGGTAATTACCCACGTTTTTCCTGATGGTAGAGAAAAGCCCATTGCATATGCATCGCGCACGTTATCTACTACTGAGAGAAAGTACTCACAGATTGAAAAAGAGGGACTGGCTATTATTTTTGGTTTATGTAAATTTAATCAATACCTTTATGCTCGTCATTTTACTTTAGTGGTGGACCACAAACCACTCACCTCTATTTTTCATCCTGAGAAAAGTATTCCTCAATTTTCCGCCAATCGCTTGCGTAGGTGGGCAGTTATTCTTTCCAATTATCAATATAATATCGAGTTTGTACCAACACACAAAAATTTTGCTGATTTTTTGTCACGGTTGCCCCTGTCTGAACACAATTCGACTTGGGAAAATGTTGATATAAATTTTCTTAATTATTTTGAAAACAATGAACATTTTCCGATTGATTTCAAATTGGTACAGAAGGAAACTGCAAAGGATGATATCTTGAGTAAAGTGCTTAAATTGGTTCGTTCCGGGTGGCCCGGTAAAACTGAGGAATACTTCTTCAGGATAAAAAATGATTTAAGTTGTGAACAAGAATGTCTAATGTGAAATAATAGATTAATTATACCCTATACATTAAGAGGGGGGCTTTTAAATGATCTTCATCGGTCTCATATGGGAGTTGTTAAGATGAAAAGTGTAGCTAGATCTTACTTTTGGTGGCCTAAGCTTGACAAAGACATAGAAATACTGTGTAATTCTTGTGAAAATTGTGTAATTAACAAAAAAAGCCCAAATATAGCCGTTTTAAATAATTGGACTTGGCCAGAAGAAGTATGGTCTAGACTTCATATAGATTTCATGGGGCCTTATCTAAATAAATGTTTTTTAATTATTATCGATGCACATTCAAAGTGGATTGAAGTATATCCAATGAATTCCATAACCTCCAAATCAACTATTGAAGTTTTACGTAGCTATTTTGCTAGGTTTGGTTTACCTCGCCAAATAGTTTCCGATAATGCACCTACGTTTATTTCAATAGAGTTTCAAAAATTTTTATCATTAAATAATGTGAGTCATTGCACATCTCCACCCTATCATCCATCTTCTAATGGACAAGCGGAAAATGCCGTTAAAACAATTAAAAATTCTCTTAAAAATGCTTTAGGAAAAAATAAAAATATCGATATTAACAAATGTTTAAACAATTTTTTATTTGACTTTAGAAACACAGTACATTCGACAACGGGACGAAGTCCTAGTAGCATCATGTTTAATAGGCAATTACGCACTAGATTTGATATTTTATTACCTGAAAAAAATTGTAAAAATTTAGATGTAAAGGATTATGTTATCAAACAACAAAATAAACAAAAAAAATATCATAAAGGTAAAAGATATATAGAATTAGAACCCGGTAACAAAGTTACCTGTTAAAGATTATAGAGTTCCTCCTAAAGTGACCTGGATTCAGGCATATATTTTTAAGAAAATTGGAAAAACTACTTACTTGGTAAAAGTACCAGATTTAAATGATGTAATTTGGAAACGTCATCTGAATCAAATCAAACCCTTCTCTTCAAGCCATTTAATATTAAAGGCGGATTCAGAGGAAAATAGTGAGAATGTTTCAGATGAAGTTTCTCAAAAAGAGTATGTCCAATTAGACACTAAGGGTTGTAATAATAATAACTCAAGTGAGGGTAGTGAAAATTATGAAATAATACAAACAGTTAGTGAAGTGCGCCATATATATATATATATATATATTGTAATGTATTTTAAAAAACTATCAAATTTAAAAGAATACTAAAATTAAAATTTTAAATATAATAAATATGATTTTGTAGAAATATTTTGATACACCCTGTAACATGAAATAGTTTGACACTTTAAGGATATACATTCTGGTAACAGGGCTACCAACTAGAATTTCAAATGACATAATTCTAAATTTAAAACAGTTTTTTTAAATAAAACTATTTAAAAAAAAAATAATAGATTACGATTTTCAATAAACTCTAGTATAAGTATAAATAGTCAAAATAAACTTACTTGTATAAAAGAGAATGTTCAAAATTTCAAATATCTCCAAACAGCATGAATTTGATTGGCCATATTGTTTTTTCCAAATAACTAGATTAGATTCTTGGCAAAAAGGAAGTTTGTTGACGAAACAGAAGCTTGCGATAGAAATTTCGAGACGGGAAGACGTAATTTCTTCGGTTCTAAAAAAAAATTATAAAAATTTTACATAAAAACAGAGAAAAAAATTACCTAAATAACAAATATATGTCCCTGTAAATATAGAAAGTAGTTTAAACAAGTTAAACATAATATTAAAAGTGAAAAGTTAAACTAAAAGTGATGTTAAAGAACATACCTACGAAGCAAGGGCAGTCCAGGCTTTTTGAAACTTTTAGTCAGGAATTCATGCTGCAGGTGGAAACTATCTCCAGTCAGACGTCGAATATTTCTTAGTAACACCGAACTAGGAAAAAGAAAACTCAATGCTAATTACTTCACAAGGACAACATCAAAGGTACTCATTATAAAATACTAGTGAATTAATTCAACTTACCAGAACATATTTAATATAATATAAAACGGAAATAAAAACAAGCAGATCATTTTACATCTGAAAACTAAACATAAACCCTTTCATAGTTCGTTAGTATTCGATAATATGTCGAAATTCACTTACATTGAGATCAACTCCATCTACTAGCAAGTAGTGAGAGCAAAAGATACCAGAAGTTGTTAGTTATCCCTCTGTCCGCTGGGATGTTCAGTTTTCAGACTAAATGTGTATTTCTATTTTAAGAAGAAATCTATAAAACATAAATTTGTATAGAATTCTAATTTTTTTGCATGAATGGTCCAGAATGAATGTCAAATCGTTCCTCCATGGAATGTCATTTCTTTAGAATATTAGGATTTAGATTATTTAAACAAATAATGTGTTTTAATTTATTCACAATATGTAATAAATGATTACATTATAAATGAAATGTATGGTGTTTCTTTCTCTGTTTATCTAGGTACAATTTAAATAGGTTACAAATGTACGTCAATAAAATATAGTCCAAGGGCCAGATGAAAGAATTAAAATATTTTTAACAAAATCATAGGTAGGTGGTTAAATGCTAGATTCTTTTGGGTGAATAACAATACTATTATATTACGTAACTAGGTATACACAAAATATATAACATCACGTATTTAGCTTATTATATAAAAAAAATTTATTTGATAAAATATAATATATAGGTAAGTATTATGTGTCGACTGATTTCCTAAGTTTCGTAGAAACTTACTCAGAACCCACGAAAGAACCCGAAACGAATGAACCCTGAGATTTAAAACATTTACAATTACAAAATAAAAATTAAATAGTAAAACATCGGATTGGGGTGGCAAAGTAAAAGTCAAATAATTACAACAAAAAAGTTAGTGGCCCCAATTCAAATATATCAAAATAGTTGGCGCCCAACGTGGGGCGAGTAACAGGAAAAAGGGAGACACATAATTAATTTTGGATATTGCAGTATAACTTTCTGTTTTTATACAAATTTTAAATTTTCTTTGGGTTAATTATAAGTTAGGAATACAGCTAAAATGGAAGGACAAATAGTCAAACTACTTAAGGATCTCAAAATAAATGAATTAAAATATGAATTGGAAAAAAGAGGTTTGGAGAAAACGGGTCTCAAAGGGATACTGATGGAGAGACTAAGAAAGGCTTTACAAGATCAAGAGGAAGATCCAAACACCTACAATTTTTACATAGAACAGGAACAAGAAAATAATGAAGAGGAAATGGCAGGAGGAGAGACAGGAAAAGAAACTGAAGAAACAATTCAAACAAAAGAACAGAAAGAAAAACTAGATCACAATATAATAGAAATATTAAGAAATTTAATGGAAGAAAGTAGAAATAAAATGGAAAGAAATATAGAAAGTAATATCCAAGACAATATGAAACGAATTGAGGAAAATATAAAACAAGAAATAAATCAAGTAAACATAGACATGAGAAAATCTTTAGAAGATATACAGGCAAGACAAGTAACACTGGAAAATAGAGTATCTCAAAATGAAGATAAGATAAAAGAAGATGAGAATAATATAAGAAGAATAGATCTAAAAGCAACTAATAATACTAAAGATATACAGGATGTAAGAGTAGAAATGAAAGAAGGTATTCAGGTGAACATAGATATTATGGAGCAAGAAAATTATAAAATAAGAAGAGAAGTTACAGATTTCGTGAAGGAATCATTAGAAAAGCAAAAAGAAGAAAGAAAGGTATCAGAAAAAGAAGTACAACAAATAAAAGAAAAATTAGAAATATTACAGCAAAAACAAGAGATTCCTGCATTTATCAGAGAGCCAATTTGGGGAGAAAATGATATATTTTATTATGGCGATTTAAAATATCATCCAATGAAGTTTTTGAAACACATAGAAGAATCTATGAAAGAAAGAAATCAACTTAATATATGGAAGAATTATATCTCGAGATCTTTAAAAGGAATGGCCAAAGCATGGTATGATGTGATGGAAGATCATTTTCTCACCTGGGAGCAGTTTAAGATAGAATTTCAAACATATTTTTGGGGGGATCATATTCAAGACAAAATTAGGGAAAATTTGTATATGGGCCAATATATTGAAAATAGGGGATCAAGAGAAATGTATGCAATGCGTAAAATGGATGTAGCTAAACAATTACAACCTAAAATACCGATGAAAGACATCATAAAATATATCTCAAGACATTTCTCTGATGAAATTAGAGAATATGTGGGCATGCAAGCAATAAATGAAGAAGGGCAATTTTTATCCTATCTTAGAAGAGTTGATGGAGTAAAGAATCAAAGATGGGATGGAAGGCACACTGATAAGTCAGGAAGTTTCTACAGAGATGGGGGGCGGACTGATTTCTCAGGAAGGGATGGAAGTCGTGCAAGTCAAAACAACGGATTTGAAAAAGGAAATAATTACCAAAGATCAGGTTATTATAATAACCAAAGGCAAAAGCAATCGACTGTTAATGATTGGGATCGAAATAGATATGAAAACCAAAGATCAAGAGAGAACAGTTATAATAACAGTAGAAGTCAAAATTGAAATGAAAATAGAAGACCGTATGTAAACAATGGGCAAGTGAAAAATGATAAATATGAACGAACAAGAATGACAGAAGAGAATAGAAAGGAAATAGAAGACAGAAATACAATGAAGAATGAGAACAGAAATAATAGACGTCGAATATTTCTTAGTAACACCGAACTAGGAAAAAGAAAACTCAATGCTAATTACTTCACAAGGACAACATCAAAGGTACTCATTATAAAATACTAGTGAATTAATTCAACTTACCAGAACATATTTAATACAATATAAAACGGAAATAAAAACAAGCAGATCATTTTACATCTGAAAACTAAACATAAACCCTTTCATAGTTCGTTAGTATTCGATAATATGTCGAAATTCACTTACATTGAGATCAACTCCATCTACTAGCAAGTAGTGAGAGTAAAAGATACCAGAAGTTGTTAGTTATCCCTCTGTCCTCTGGGATGTTCAGTTTTCAGACTAAATGTGTATTTCTATTTTAAGAAGAAATCTATAAAACATAAATTTGTATAGAATTCTAATTTTTTTGCATGAATGGTCCAGAATGAATGTCAAATCGTTCCTCCATGGAATGTCATTTCTTTAGAATATTAGGATTTAGATTATTTAAACAAATAATGTGTTTTAATTTATTCACAATATGTAATAAATGGTTACATTATAAATGAAATGTATGGTGTTTCTTTCTCTGTTTATCTAGGTACAATTTAAATAGGTTACAAATGTACGTCAACAAAATATAGTCCAAGGGCCAGATGAAAGAATTAAAATATTTTTAACAAAATCATAGGTAGGTGATTAAATGCTAGATTCTTTTGGGTGAATAACAATACTATTATATTACGTAACTAGGTATACACAAAATATATAACATCACGTATTTAGCTTATTATATAAAAAAAATTTATTTGATAAAATATAATATATAGGTAAGTATTATGTGTCGACTGATTTCCTAAGTTTCGTAGAAACTTACTCAGAACCCACGAAAGAACCCGAAACGAATGGAACCCTGAGATTTAAAACATTTACAATTACAAAATAAAAATTAAATAGTAAAACATCGGATTGGGGTGGCAAAGTAAAAGTCAAATAATTACAACAAAAAAGTTAGTGGCCCCAATTCAAATATATCAAAACAATATATATATATATATATATATATATATATACTCGACCAGCGTATCATGTGACATCCAGCAAAAATTTTGACTTTGTGACATCCACCCTTTGCAAAGACTTTAGGAAAAAAATAAAAATATGACTTCTTTTAATTAAAAAAATATTATGGCTGAGCGAAAAATATCACAACCATACACATTTTAAAAAAATAAAACGTCCTATCGTTGTGAGATCCAAAGTATACACGGTATATATTTTTATTAACAACACTTTGTGACATCCAGAAAAACCTTGCATCTTGTGACATCCAGTTGTTACGTCACAGTATACCATTTCTACAAAAAAACTGCCATTCTTATAACATCCAGCAAGTATATAGATACATTTTTAAATTAAGTATCTTATTACATCCTAAACATTTAACACGTTCAGCGCCAAAGCCGACCCTCAAATTCTACGATTTCTTATTGTTTTTTATTCCAATGTGATTTATATTGTTGTTTTGTATGTGATAAAATAATTCATTCCATTTTCAAATTATTTTCTTTTTAGTTTTCGATTGTGTATATTTTTAGATACACTGGCCCAAAAAATAGTTTTCGATGAAGTAACTTCTTGATATGTTTTTGATATGTGGAAATCCCTTATAGAGATTCGGTACAGGTTCTCCCTTTCCCAATAGTTTTACCCTTTACCCCACTAAAATCACCACCTGAGCAAGTTATCGCCGGCCTCCTGCTAATATCTTTTACATGTTCGTTGGAACTACTTTAAGTATCTATCGACCTTATATGGTTGATTCTCCAGTTTCAAGTGCATTAACACGACCAGTTTGCAAACCTAACCTAACATTACCTGAGAAGTACCCAAAACATAAATCCAGCGGTTTTTATTATTTTTGCGCATAGACTACACTCACCGATTTAAAATTCGATCCATTCAAAATAATAATTTATTTAAAAATGCTCCAACTTTCAAATGCGGAGGCTGATTTATTTGAAGTTTTTAGCAAATTTTAGATAAAATACTGTAGTTTTAACATTATTATTCGGACATGTAAAAGTAATTTAGTACTCGCCGGATATACAGGGGGAAAAAGAAAACAATTTTTTCCTCTACTTTTGACACACCGTGTAGTTTAATTCTTCTAGCAGATCTGCACACAATTAACTTTATCAAGAAGACTGATTTGTTTACAACATTTTGTTTTTTTATTTACCCCGATATCTTAATTTGTTTGTGCAATGTGACGGTTTAAAGAAAATGCAACAATCTTAATTTTTTTATTCAGTTTTAGCAGAGTAATACATAATTTTATAAATAACTCAAACAACAAATACACTAATAATTATTACAAATTAATAACGAGTATTTTCCCCACAAACGCGAATAACTGCCTCAATGCGTCATGGCATACCCTCTATTAGATATCGAATCTTCATCTTGTCAATCTGATCCCATTCTTGGACCAAAGCATCTTTTAAAAAATTTAAAATACTTGGAGAAGGAACTCGGTTATGAACTCGTCTGTCCATCATGTCCCAGACGTGCTCAATTAGATTGAGGTCTGGGCTACGTGATGGCCAGTTCATCCTCTGAATTTCTGTTTCGTCTAAATATTGAGATACAATCCTCGCAATATGTGGTCGAGCGTTATGATGCATAAACATGAATTCGTTTCCTATAAATGGTGCAAATGGAATTTCATATGGATCTAGCACATCACGAATATATCGGAAAGCTGTCATTGTTCCGCCGCCAACAATGACTAAATCAATACGAGCTTCCATGCTTATGCCGCCCCAAACCATTACCGATCCTCCTTCATAACTGAGTCTTGTGGAAAAATTTGCTTGGTCAAACCTTTGGCCTCTTCTTCGGTATATTCTTTCACGGCCATCAGGAGAACGTAAACAAAACCTTGACTCGTCAGAAAATTAAATCTTACTCCATTCATCGATATTCCAATGTTGATGCTCCCTGGCAAATCGAAGACGTGCTGTTATGTGATTCTTAAGTAACTCCGGACCAGTTGCAGGTCTTCTGGAGCTACTTGACGTACTTCTTCTAAACGATTTCGAACCATGACAGCAGTAGTATTTATTTTTCGCAAAACATTTAATGTTACAAAACGATCATCTCGAACATTTGTAGAACGTCGTCTGCCAGATCCTCTTCGTCCTCGAAAAACTACCAGTTTCATTAAAACCTTGTACAGCTCTCTGGACGCTACACCTTGTAACACCCAATATTCTAGAAGTATAATACTGAGTCCTACCGTCTTGTACCAGAGCAACTGCTCATGTTGCATCAGTAAGCGTTAAAACCATGATATTATGCTGATAATGAATAATAATGAAACTGCAATTACCAAGTAACGAATATTTGACAGTTGTCATATTGTGAGTTGGCCACAGCACTCTACTTATTTTGTAGTTTATTCTCCACCGTCATTTAAATTATGACTGTTTCTAAAATGTAGCATTTTCTTTAAACCGTCACATTTCACAAAAAATTAAGATATCGGGGTAAATAAAAAAACAAAGTGTTGGTAACAAATCAGTCTTCTTGAAAAAGTTAATTGTATGCAGATCTACTAGCAGAATTAACCTACAGGGTTTGTCAAAAGTAGAGGAAAAAATTGTTCTCTTCCCCCCCCGTATATCCGGCGAGTACTAAATTACTTTTAGATGTCCGAATAATAATCTAAAAACTAAGTATTTTATCTAAAAGTTGCTAAAAACTTCAAATAAATAAGCCTCCGCATTTGAAAGTTAGATCATTTTTATATAAATCATTATTTTGAATGGATCAAATTTTAGGTCTGTGAATGTATTTTACTACAAACATTTTTAACTTCTAATTGTTACTTTTGAGTTAAACAAAAAATTACATTTCTAAATTATTTAAGTTCGTTTCCATATTTAAAGAGACCAGAAAAAACTAAAATTAGTCATGTTTTTGCACAATGATTTTACAGCTAAAATATAACGTTTAAATTGTTATTTTTGAGCAATTTGGAGATAAAAAATGAAACTAAAGGGGTTTTTAAGTAACTTCAATACGTTTTAATGAGGATAATTTAATTCCATCTGAATTTTTAAAAGTCATATATTATGTTGGTACTTTTATATATCTGTGCCTATCAGTACCTACCAAAAGTAATGCTTTAAATCAATTTTGCCTAGATTAATTAAAAAGTAATGATTATATTTGGTCATAAATATGGACTTGTAAGTACATTTTATTGTAGTGTACACGCATATGTAACTTTTAAAAATGTGCTTAGTTTAAAAATAATATAAAAACAGTTAATTTTAGTAATAAAATCATCTACTAAAAATTAATAGCATATAATTATTTTTTGTGTGCTTTTTCCAAATATGGATACAAATTTAACGACTTGTAGTGTATTCTTATAAGGATAGACAAATTTTTAAATTTTTTGAAAAGATGGAACTGCATTTTGTTTCTTATTAATACCTTAATAGATTATGGTAAGTTGTAGAGAATACATGTGCCAAATTTTAATAACATGTAAGGGTGGTTGGTAAGTTATGAAACAAGAAAGAAATTAGCAAAGTTAATAAAACTACCTGTATCTCGGTTATAAATGACGAAAACCATTAAGTAAAGTTATTTTGAATAATATCAGTAGCATAAAAAACTAAGTATTAAAAAAAGAGTGAAGTAAAACTTCTTATATTAATTCACTCTAAAATAAAAAAAGACAAATAAAATCCACGTACATCAATATTTATCGCTACTTGAACATACTATTAAGGTTATAACTCTAAACAGCAAGGCACCGACGATGCACGAACGACGATCGTTTGCAGTCGAAATTGGAGTTCAAGTGGAGGACTAGGCTGTTAAGGTGTTAGGAAATCGAAATTTGTCATTTTTATGAATTAGATCATCATATTTTTTATGTTAGGACGAATCGTAAGAAGTGTTAATTATTTATTTTAATCTGTTATTAATTTACTTAAACTTATTCAAATTTATTTAAATTTATTTAAATTTATTTTTTAATTTATTTTTTAATTTATTTTTTAATTAATTTTTTAATTTATTTTTTAATTTATTTTTTAATTTATTTTTTAATTTATTTTGTAATTTATTTTTTAATTTATTTTTTAATTTATTTTTTAATTTATTTTATTTTTTAATTTATTTTTTAATTTATTTTTTT
>OV651813.1:111701164-111773664 GCA_927349885.1 Psylliodes chrysocephalus | reverse complement strand
CAAACATTTTTAACTTCAAATTATTTTTGAGTTACACAAGAAAGTACATTTCTGCAATTAGTTAAGTTCTTTTCCATATTTAAAGAGACCAGAAAAAACTAAAATTAGTTATGTGCTTCATGTTTTTGTGCAGATGATTTTACTGCTAAAATATAACGTCTAAATTATAATTATAATATTTTGGAGATAAAAAATGAAACTAAAGGGGTTTTTAATAACTTCAATACGTTATATTGAGGATAATTATTTAATCCTTAGGGAATTTTGAAAAGCTACATATTATGTTGGTACCTTTATATTCCTGTGCCAACCAGTAACAAAAGCAATGCTGTGAATCAATTTTTCCTAGAGTTTAGCGGTTATGATATTGGTACGGCATGCAGTGATTAATTAAAAAGTAATAATTATGATATTTGGTTCTAAATACGGATGTGTGAATACATTTTATTGTAGTGTACATGCATACAAGTACCAACATAATATGTAACTTCTAAAAATGGGCTTAGTTTAAAAATAATACAAAAAACATAAATCATCTACTCAAAAATTGAAAACATGGTTAAATTTTTTTGTGCTTTTTTCAAATATGGATACAAATTTAAACAAATTCTTGTAAGGATAGACAAATTTATAATTTTTTTGAAAAGATGGAACTGCATTTTATTTCTTATTAATACCTTAATTATGGTAAGTTGTAGAGAATACATGTGCCAAATTTCAATAACATATAAGGGTGGTTGGTAAGTTATAAAACAAGAAAGAAATGGGTAAATTTAATAAAACTACCTGTATCTCCGTTATAAATGGCAAAAGAACCATTAACTAAGGTTATTTTGAATCATATCAGAAGTATAAAAAACTAAGTATTAAAAAAAGAATGAAGTAAAACTTCTTAGATTAATTCACTTTAAAATAAAAAAGACAAATAAAATCCGCGTATATCAATATTTATCGCTACTTGAACATACTATTAAGGTTATAACTCTAAATGGCAAGGCACCGACGATGCACGAACGACGATCGATTGCAGTCGAAATTGGAGTTCAAGTAGGGACTAGGCAGTCAAGATGTCAGGAAATCGAAATTTGTCGTTTTTATGAATTAGCTCATCATATTTTGTATGTTAGGACGAACCGTAAGAAGTGTTTATTATTTATTTAAATTTATTTAAATTTATTTAAATTTATTTAAATTTATTTAAATTTATTTAAATTTATTTAAATTTATTTAAATTTATTTAAATTTATTTAAATTTACTTAAATTTATTTAAATTTATTTAAATTTATTTAAATTTATTTAAATTTATTTAAATTTATTTAAATTTATTTAAATTTATTTAAATTTATTTAAATTTATTTAAATTTATTTAAATTTATTTAAATTTATTTAAATTTATTTAAATTTATTTAAATTTATTTAAATTTATTTAAATTTATTTAAATTTATTTAAATTTATTTAAATTTATTTAAATTTATTTAAATTTATTTAAATTTATTTAAATTTACTTAAATTTATTTAAATTTATTTAAATTTATTTAAATTTATTTAAATTTATTTAAATTTATTTAAATTTATTTAAATTTATTTAAATTTATTTAAATTTATTAAAATTTATTTAAATTTATTTAAATTTATTTAAATTTATTAAAATTTATTTAAATTTATTTAAATTTATTTAAATTTATTTAAATTTATTTAAATTTATTTAAATTTATTTAAATTTATTTAAATTTATTTAAATTTATTTAAATTTATTTAAATTTATTTAAATTTATTTAAATTTAAATTTATTTAAATTTATTTAAATTTATTTAAATTTATTTAAATTTATTTAAATTTATTTAAATTTATTTAAATTTATTTAAATTTATTTAAATTTATTTAAATTTATTTAAATTTATTTAAATTTATTTAAATTTATTTAAATTTATTTAAATTTATTTAAATTTATTTAAATTTATTTAAATTTATTTAAATTTATTTAAATTTATTTAAATTTATTTAAATTTATTTAAATTTATTTAAATTTATTTAAATTTATTTAAATTTATTTAAATTTATTTAAATTTATTTAAATTTATTTAAATTTATTTAAATTTATTTAAATTTATTTAAATTTATTTAAATTTATTTAAATTTATTTAAATTTATTTAAATTTATTTAAATTTATTTAAATTTATTTAAATTTATTTAAATTTATTTAAATTTATTTAAATTTATTTAAATTTATTTAAATTTATTTAAATTTATTTAAATTTATTTAAATTTATTTAAATTTATTTAAATTTATTTAAATTTATTTAAATTTATTTAAATTTATTAAAATTTATTTAAATTTATTTAAATTTATTTAAATTTATTTAAATTTATTTAAATTTATTTAAATTTATTTAAATTTATTTAAATTTATTTAAATTTATTTAAATTTATTTAAATTTATTTAAATTTATTTAAATTTATTTAAATTTATTTAAATTTATTTAAATTTATTTAAATTTATTTAAATTTATTTAAATTTATTTAAATTTATTTAAATTTATTTAAATTTATTTAAATTTATTTAAATTTATTTAAATTTATTTAAATTTATTTAAATTTATTTAAATTTATTTAAATTTATTTAAATTTATTTAAATTTATTTAAATTTATTTAAATTTATTTAAATTTATTTAAATTTATTTAAATTTATTTAAATTTATTTAAATTTATTTAAATTTATTTAAATTTATTTAAATTTATTTAAATTTATTTAAATTTATTTAAATTTATTTAAATTTATTTAAATTTATTTAAATTTATTTAAATTTATTTAAATTTATTTAAATTTATTTAAATTTATTTAAATTTATTTAAATTTATTTAAATTTATTTAAATTTATTTAAATTTATTTAAATTTATTTAAATTTATTTAAATTTATTTAAATTTATTTAAATTTATTTAAATTTATTTAAATTTATTTAAATTTATTTAAATTTATTTAAATTTATTTAAATTTATTTAAATTTATTTAAATTTATTTAAATTTATTTAAATTTATTTAAATTTATTTAAATTTATTTAAATTTATTTAAATTTATTTAAATTTATTTAAATTTATTTAAATTTATTTAAATTTATTTAAATTTATTTAAATTTATTTAAATTTATTTAAATTTATTTAAATTTATTTAAATTTATTTAAATTTATTTAAATTTATTTAAATTTATTTAAATTTATTTAAATTTATTTAAATTTATTTAAATTTATTTAAATTTATTTAAATTTATTTAAATTTATTTAAATTTATTTAAATTTATTTAAATTTATTTAAATTTATTTAAATTTATTTAAATTTATTTAAATTTATTTAAATTTATTTAAATTTATTTAAATTTATTTAAATTTATTTAAATTTATTTAAATTTATTTAAATTTATTTAAATTTATTTAAATTTATTTAAATTTATTTAAATTTATTTAAATTTATTTAAATTTATTTAAATTTATTTAAATTTATTTAAATTTATTTAAATTTATTTAATTTTAATTTATTTTAATTTATTTTAATTTATTTTAATTTATTTTAATTTATTTTAATTTATTTTAATTTATTTTAATTTATTTTAATTTATTTTAATTTATTTTAATTTATTTTAATTTATTTTAATTTATTTTAATTTATTTTAATTTATTTTAATTTATTTTATTTTCATGTGATTTCTTTTAATATAAATTAGTCATCCCATTGTTGATACACCTTGTATCAATATAGATGCATATAATATATATTTATTAAATAGTCACAGAGAGTGAAAGCATTTAATAAACTTGTTGGCTTCATGCGAAACCCAAGAAAAAATTTTGGCAGCTTATGTGTTAACATAAAATAGATCTTAAAATGAAAATCCAAATATATCTAAAATAAATTTTTTGGATGTCACATAACCTAGTGTGTAAAGTTCTAATATACTCTATGGTGGATGTCAGATAGTCAGGTGAGTAAGTTTTAATATACTGAATGTTGGATGTCAGACAGTCAAGTGAGTAAATTCTAATATACTTAATGGTGGATGTTATACAGTCGAGGGACTGAAATATTTAATATACAAAATATACAAAACCAACTGACGCGAGCGCCACCTTCGCATCTATACACTGGAACTAAATATATACATAAAATTGAAAATTAAGCATTATGACATCCAGCTGAAATTTTTTTGGCGCCCTTTTAAACCTTCTTTATGATGTTTGAACCCCAAAAACGTTGTGACATCCGAATTTGGATGTCACATCGCAGACGGATGTTATAAAGATAGCAACATTTTTGCGACATGATGTCACAAAGTCGGCAGGACGAATCTATATATATATAATAAATAAATTTAAATAAATTTAAATAAATTTAAATAAATTTAAATAAATTTAAATAAATTTAAATAAATTTAAATAAATTTAAATAAATTTAAATAAATTTAAATAAATTTAAATAAATTTAAATAAATTTAAATAAATTTAAATAAATTTAAATAAATTTAAATAAATTTAAATAAATTTAAATAAATTTAAATAAATTTAAATAAATTTAAATAAATTTAAATAAATTTAAATAAATTTAAATAAATTTAAATAAATTTAAATAAATTTAAATAAATTTAAATAAATTTAAATAAATTTAAATAAATTTAAATAAATTTAAATAAATTTAAATAAATTTAAATAAATTTAAATAAATTTAAATAAATTTAAATAAATTTAAATAAATTTAAATAAATTTAAATAAATTTAAATAAATTTAAATAAATTTAAATAAATTTAAATAAATTTAAATAAATTTAAATAAATTTAAATAAATTTAAATAAATTTAAATAAATTTAAATAAATTTAAATAAATTTAAATAAATTTAAATAAATTTAAATAAATTTAAATAAATTTAAATAAATTTAAATAAATTTAAATAAATTTAAATAAATTTAAATAAATTTAAATAAATTTAAATAAATTTAAATAAATTTAAATAAATTTAAATAAATTTAAATAAATTTAAATAAATTTAAATAAATTTAAATAAATTTAAATAAATTTAAATAAATTTAAATAAATTTAAATAAATTTTAATAAATTTAAATAAATTTAAATAAATTTAAATAAATTTAAATAAATTTAAATAAATTTAAATAAATTTAAATAAATTTAAATAAATTTAAATAAATTTAAATAAATTTAAATAAATTTAAATAAATTTAAATAAATTTAAATAAATTTAAATAAATTTAAATAAATTTAAATAAATTTAAATAAATTTAAATAAATTTAAATAAATTTAAATAAATTTAAATAAATTTAAATAAATTTAAATAAATTTAAATAAATTTAAATAAATTTAAATAAATTTAAATAAATTTAAATAAATTTAAATAAATTTAAATAAATTTAAATAAATTTAAATAAATTTAAATAAATTTAAATAAATTTAAATAAATTTAAGTAAATTTAAATAAATTTAAATAAATTTAAATAAATTTAAATAAATTTAAATAAATTTAAATAAATTTAAATAAATTTAAATAAATTTAAATAAATTTAAATAAATTTAAATAAATTTAAATAAATTTAAATAAATTTAAATAAATTTAAATAAATTTAAATAAATTTAAATAAATTTAAATAAATTTAAATAAATTTAAATAAATTTAAATAAATTTAAATAAATTTAAATAAATTTAAATAAATTTAAATAAATTTAAATAAATTTAAATAAATTTAAATAAATTTAAATAAATTTAAATAAATTTAAATAAATTTAAATAAATTTAAATAAATTTAAATAAATTTAAATAAATTTAAATAAATTTAAATAAATTTAAGTAAATTTAAATAAATTTAAATAAATTTAAATAAATTTAAATAAATTTAAATAAATTTAAATAAATTTAAATAAATTTAAATAAATTTAAATAAATTTAAATAAATTTAAATAAATTTAAATAAATTTAAATAAATAATAAACACTTCTTACGGTTCGTCCTAACATACAAAATATGATGAGCTAATTCATAAAAACGACAAATTTCGATTTCCTGACATCTTGACTGCCTAGTCCCTACTTGAACTCCAATTTCGACTGCAATCGATCGTCGTTCGTGCATCGTCGGTGCCTTGCCATTTAGAGTTATAACCTTAATAGTATGTTCAAGTAGCGATAAATATTGATATACGCGGATTTTATTTGTCTTTTTTATTTTAAAGTGAATTAATCTAAGAAGTTTTACTTCATTCTTTTTTTAATACTTAGTTTTTTATACTTCTGATATGATTCAAAATAACCTTAGTTAATGGTTCTTTTGCCATTTATAACGGAGATACAGGTAGTTTTATTAAATTTACCCATTTCTTTCTTGTTTTATAACTTACCAACCACCCTTATATGTTATTGAAATTTGGCACATGTATTCTCTACAACTTACCATAATTAAGGTATTAATAAGAAATAAAATGCAGTTCCATCTTTTCAAAAAAATTATAAATTTGTCTATCCTTACAAGAATTTGTTTAAATTTGTATCCATATTTGAAAAAAGCACAAAAAAATTTAACCATGTTTTCAATTTTTGAGTAGATGATTTATGTTTTTTGTATTATTTTTAAACTAAGCCCATTTTTAGAAGTTACATATTATGTTGGTACTTGTATGCATGTACACTACAATAAAATGTATTCACACATCCGTATTTAGAACCAAATATCATAATTATTACTTTTTAATTAATCACTGCATGCCGTACCAATATCATAACCGCTAAACTCTAGGAAAAATTGATTCACAGCATTGCTTTTGTTACTGGTTGGCACAGGAATATAAAGGTACCAACATAATATGTAGCTTTTCAAAATTCCCTAAGGATTAAATAATTATCCTCAATATAACGTATTGAAGTTATTAAAAACCCCTTTAGTTTCATTTTTTATCTCCAAAATATTATAATTATAATTTAGACGTTATATTTTAGCAGTAAAATCATCTGCACAAAAACATGAAGCACATAACTAATTTTAGTTTTTTCTGGTCTCTTTAAATATGGAAAAGAACTTAACTAATTGCAGAAATGTACTTTCTTGTGTAACTCAAAAATAATTTGAAGTTAAAAATGTTTGTAGTAAAATAGCCTGTGTAATAAACACCGCTGTATCTATCTTTTGTGTGCTTCTCAGGTAAGGTTAGGTTCATTGCACTAGGTTCGCCAACTTGTCGTGTTAATGCACTTGAGACCGGAGAATCAACCATACGAGGGCGATAGATACTCAAAAAAATTAATATAGTCCCAACAGACAAGTAAAAGATATTACCTGATCAGGGGTGCTTTTAGTGGGTAAAGGTTAAGCCTAAATTCCACTAAAGATCCAAACTATTGGAAAAGGGAGAACCTGTACTCAATCTCTATAAGGGATATCCACATACCAAA
The DNA here is from genome assembly GCA_927349885.1 of Psylliodes chrysocephalus. Classification (NCBI taxonomy): domain Eukaryota; kingdom Metazoa; phylum Arthropoda; class Insecta; order Coleoptera; family Chrysomelidae; genus Psylliodes; species Psylliodes chrysocephalus. The sequence goes on along the minus strand of OV651813.1, from coordinate 111,766,217 downwards.
AAAAAGATTAAAAAGTTACTTCAATCGGAAACTAATTTGTCCACGATCACTTAATAATAAATCAATATTCTACCTCCTAACTAAAAGCATATGGTACCCAAATATCACTAGAGTGAATTATGATAATTCACTCTTTTCTAATTCTGGCAATTTCCGGTAGATAACTAAAGATGGGCGATACTTTTCATAACGATATTTTCTAGATCAAAAAATTAGAAATTTGGAAAATTGGAAAATCGGAAAATTGAAAAGTCAAATGATCGAAAAATCAAAAAACCGAAAAATTGAAAAATCGGAAAATCGAAAAATCAGAAATTCGAAAAATTGGAAAATTGAAAAGTTGAAAAAACAACAGTTAGTTACCTATATTTAATAAAAACTTTCCATTCTACACTTAACCTTTATTTAATAAAGAAACCATAATGGTACAAAGTATAGTATTAGACTCGCCTACGGCTCGGGATGCAAACGTCACCCTGCGTGAATAATGGCTACCATAAATTGCTCGTTTAATAATATACTATTTTGGGCCAGTGTATCTAAAAATATACACTGAAAAGAAAATTCGAGATACGCTAAAATGGTGGTTCCCACCTTATCGAGACTGAGGCCCACTGAGGTAAACTCGTAGCGTAACAAAAACGAGAAATGATTTAACTTGGAACGAAAGACCGAAAACCTATAGTAGTATTAGGACGTTGAATTTTTTGTTTTGTGAAACATTGGCATTATTTAGGTTTATCCATGTGATGATTTTCACAAGCCTTGATTTTTAAAACCATTCTATATCGCCTTTTGATTAGGGTTTAAAAACTTGTTCGAGCAATTTTTCCAATAATAATTGGCCCTTTTATGTCTTAAGCCTGCTTATGTAAAATATTTGGGCTCCTTATTTTGCCTATTTATATTCTAATAAAGGACATAAAGGACAAAAGGATGAGTATTGCAACTATGTTAAAAGAAATAAATTGGCTTTCCGTTCAAAATTATGTTCAGTACATGACTGATATTTATTTATAAAATAATAATGACATAGTACCATCGCATCAGATCTATTAGAAAAAATTCAATATAATTCGTAATATCACAACGATAATACAAGAAGCCAATCTGACTTTCACGTACGGCAAGCCATCACTAAAAGTTCCCAAAATATAATTTTTATTAAAGGTTTAAAAAATTTAATTGACTGCCTACAGAAAAAAAAACAACAATAAATGTATTCAAAAGTAACCTCAAGAAGTTTACTAATTATTATTTACAATTCGCTGGTTGAATATGTAAACCAGCATTATATCCTACCTCTCTTTTATATAATAAAAAAGTGCTTTGTATAAGAACATTATAATATCTGTCTCGCTGCACATTTATTTATGGAAAGCCTTAATTGAGATACACTACAAATTATTTGAAATAAATATCAAAAGCATAAATTTTTAAATAATTTTACATTTAAGAGCCATTCCCACATCACAGTTGACATCTTGATACCTGACAGGCACAGCCAAGCATTATTCTGATTTTTGCCAAATAAAATGACCGGTTAATTATTGGGGTTGCCAATAAATTTGATGAATGTGTTTTTGTAGCTAGGGGCGAAATAGTAGTACGCTTAAGTTAGCACCACCATAAAAAAAGTAATTTTTAAGAAACTGCTTATATATTTTTCATAATTGGCAGGCTTGGCGACTAATTTTGAATAAAAATAGCCTCCAAAATGGCTATAGTTGCAAATATGAAGGTCGCAACCCGCCTTAGAAATTTCACTTTTACTATCAACAGCTGTTGTTTGACAGGTCGTTAGAGAATGTTTGCAATTTATGGAATGTAAAGAATGTTAGGGATGTTGACGTTAGAAATAATTGGAATTCCTAAAATTGTCACATAAGAAATGCATAAGCGGATTTTAAGAAAATTGATATTAAAGTACTTAGAATGAACCGAAAATTCTGAAAATCAATAGGGTTCTAAGTTAGAAGAAATTATTCAAGAAGATCAAAAACTGCAAGTCAATTAGAACTTTCGTTCTAGAGTTATTGTGCCGCCATACATATACACAGACGACCAGACGAAAATTTTTTTTGCATTTTCGGACTCGGAATGATCGGAAACATAAAAAAGAGTTTTAAAAATGGGGGTAAGAAAATGTTTTCGTCTGCACGAATGCAATACTGAGGCCCCATAGGAAGGGCCTTAGTAATTATTTAAAAATGAAATAAATTATTTTATCAAAAAAACTAAATAAATCACATTATAATAAAAAAACAATAAAAATCATAGAATTTGAGGGTGTGCTTTGGCGTTAAACGTGTTAAGTTTTTAGGATGTAATAAGGTGCCCAATTCAAAAATGTATTTATATACTTGCTGGATGTTACAAGAATAGCAATTTTCTTGTAGAAATGGTATACTGTGACGTAACAACTGGATGTCACAAGATGCAAGGTTTTTCTGGATGTCACAAAGTGTTGTTAATAAAAATATATACCGTGTATACTTTGGATCTCACAACGATAGGACGTTTTATTTTTTTAAAATGTGTATGGTTGTGATATTTTTCGCTCAGTGATAATATTTTTTAAATTAAAAGAAGTCATATTTTTATTTTTTTCCTAAAGTCTTTGTAAAGGGTGGATGTCACAAAGTCAAAATTTTTGCTGGATGTCACATGATACGCTGGTCGAGTATATATATATATATATATATATATATATATATATATATATATATATATATATATATATATATATATATATATATATATATATATATATATATATATATATATATATATATATATATTATTATTTTCTTAATAATAATTAAACAAGTAAATTTATTATCTACAAAGTTATTTTTACGGAAGAAACTATGTAATTAATTTCACATATTTATTTGTTTACAGTACGCTACGGATACATAAAGTTCTAAATGGTTAAAATATCAAAATAAAATAAAAAAGAAATTAATAAAATTGTCACAGTATAAAAATGAAGTCAATAGTGTAATAAAAGTTGACACTTTAAAAAATAAACCTTTTAAAATGTCATAATTTGAAAAATACTTATTGTAATTGGACATCAGTTGGTCTACAAATAAATTCTGTCCATAGTTAGTTCTATGAGCATTTACATAAAATAGTTTCATATGCCTAGTAAGTCTGGCAGGAACAAGGAATCTAATAAAGTGTACCAGGCTGTCACTATCAATCAAACCGTTCAATAACTTATACAGGAAAACAAATGATGCTTCTCGACATCTGCATTCCAAACTCTTATAGGTCCCTCTCAAAAATAACATCAAGATCATTTATAGTTTACTCAAAACTTAGTTCAGAACCTGCAATTACAATCATGCATAATGATATTAGCTGTTTTATTAAACCTTATGACTTTACATTTATCAATATTCAGTTTAAGCAAGTTATATCATATTAAAACTATGATTAGTACCAGTTGTAGGCAAATATCTTTTTTTAGCATCCTACAACTGCCATCTTAATAAAAATCTAGTGAACTTTGAAATATACCTTATATAAATACACTTTTTACTACTTTTGTACAATCGTGCACCATTTTAGCTACCAGTGAACCTTTGCAATATAGGTACCTTATACTCTTTCGTGCAAGCGTTCAGTGTTTTCGATTCTAGTGAACCTTTGAGATATTCCTTATATACCCTTTATACCTACTTTTGTCCAATTTGTCAGTGTTTTTTTTACCTATATTATTAATACCTACCTCTACTTGTATAATATTGGTTCTTGATTTCAAAAGCTTTTTAATAATAAATTTATACAATTTTTTATTTTGTTTTCTTCAGATTTTACTATATCCTCAATATACTATTTTGAATATAGTGTATCCAAGGATGGATATAACTATACTTGTAAAGATATTTATTTTAAATTTTTCAAGAGGTCTTTTTCATAATTTCTCACCGTTAATCGTATTTATTTAACAAGCAAAAGAAATTATGAAGAAGTACTTTTAAATTTAAAATAAATATTTTTACAAGTATTGTTAAGTCCATCCGTGGACACACTGTATAATGCTGTAGAATTAATTCACATTATAACATCTATAGAAAGTTTCAGAGCAACTTTCGGGGTAAGTACCGTAAAAGTGCTAGTGTGATGTTTTCCGAACTTAATTTTGTAACCTCTGTGAGATGTGCTATAAAAGTCTTGCCGTTGCGGACATTCGGTGGTTGCAGGGATGATAGGGTTACATTAACAGTACATTGCATGCGAGCTTAAAGAGCCTAAAATTGTAGCTTATTAACGTAGATGGGATGTTTTTGTGCTAGCTGGGGGTAATCGTAAAACTATAACACATAAAGTGTGTACTGTATTTATCAAGAAAACAAATGATAGTGTACTAATTACGGACGCTAGGGGTAAAATCAAGTAAAATGCTGTTACTTATTAAAATATTAATTACCCATAATAATATATAACCCACGAAGAGCTCTTGGTGAAGTGTTTCGGGTTTAATAAACTGTACTGTGAACCATAAACCCCTAAGCCTCGTTTACATTAGGTTTAGATAAAATATATACTAATAACACCCCCCAATAAAATAGATTAAATAGTAATAAATGATAAATAAAAAAAAGATAGCAAAACTTGCGATACACGGTGACTTCTTCCAGTAGACGTTGATATCTCTGCCTCGTTAGCAGCCTACGAATCAATCAGCTGTCACAAGAAGTGTGACCCGTCACAAGAAGTATCAGCCTGTCACAAGAATACTGGCTCGTACCAAGAATACTGCCTGTCACAAGAAGTGTCAGCCTGTCACAAGAAGTGTGTGTGTCCGCCACAAGAACCCTAAAGAAAACGTATAAGATAAAACACAGTAATAACTATTTATCCCTGGTTAATAAGAAGTTAAAATTAAATAACCAGGTACCTACATAGCCTTCTCGTGAAGCGAGATCTAGAAATAGATAAAACTACTCAACGTTTACTAGTTAATTAAAGTTCGGCTTATCAATTTATGTAGGTAATCTTCAGATTTACAAAGCAAAAGATAGACGGCTCGTGAAGCGAGTTCTACCCAACAATTACACTTAATAGGTAAATTACACCCTTAGATTTCAAGATACTACCCCTAATAGTCAACCCCAAATACTGAAAATATATACAATGAAAAGAACATAACCTAGGGTTAGGTCTAAGTAAGCATTCTAACTAAAATCAAAGCATAATTACCCTTTTTAATCCGCAAAGGGGAACACGATGCACCGACCAGATCAATTGAATGACAAATTTGTGGACGGCTTATTCAGAGAGACTACGTATATATGTGCACACTAAAATAAAAGAACGAAGGTCTTACAATAAGAATAACTACGTCGTAACTTTGAATATTATGTAGAAAAAAAACTTACTAATCAACACGTGTTTTAAATATATCCTCCTAGGAGCTCCTACATGTGGAAACCAAAAATACTATCAAATCCACACTGTTGTAACTTAACACAAAAGGTTGCTTCGCAATATCCAAAATGGATTGAAACGACTTCCAATAAATTTCGAAACAATCTTTCAAATTAAAAACCTCGTGTCGAATAACCGTCTAGATCAGTGTTGTCAGAACTATTTGATAAAAAGTAACAGATTGATGGTTTAAAAGGTAATAGATTTCAGAGAATAGTAAAAATGATTGACAGTTGACATCCGTAGCCTTGAAATGAACAAAATAGAGATAGCCAAATATCGATGTGGCTATAGTTTTCTAAAGAACTATCGATATAATTAACCTATAAATATGACAAAAAAGAAGAAAATTAAAAAATGGGGCTTTCACTTTTCCAGGGTATATCAAAAATAAATAAAAACAATTAAAAATTGCACTTTTTAATCCAATTTATTGCAACTTTAAATATTTAAAGAGGTAACAGACCAAAGGTCTTGATAAACATGGCTCCCCATTTTTGAATAATTTGAACTTCACTATCGTTTTATAGTTAATGTTAATAGTTTAGTATTTATATTAAATCAAAAAACAAATTTTGTATTTTTTATTATTTATTTATGAGAAACACAAAGTAACAAAATACTGTGATAAAAATAATAAACTAATGCTAGAAGCCGCTAAAAATAAGGAACGTAAGCGTAATACATTGGTGCAATATCACAAAACTTTTTGGTATCTAACTACTTAAATTTTAAATAGTTATATAGATTCTACCTCTAATTAAAAATTTTAATCAGTCAACAGAGCTATCGACTAACATTAACAAATATCTATGTAAGTATATTACATAAATAATATACAGAACAATAAACTTTTAATAAATAAATAAACAGTAGTTGGGTAATGAAAAGTCATTATTCCACTATTCCAGAGTAGTCAATTTTCCTTTTTAATAAAGACACCGAAGGTTCCCAACTATAACATGGTTGCTCACTTAATAATTCTTTTACATGTAAAATGCTATCTAAGGTCTCTATTTCTAATCTATTTCTACATTTTGTTTTTAAAAGTGTAACTTGTGAAAACATTCGTTCGGCAGCGGCTGATGAATGGGGAAGCGAAAGTAACCCTTCTACTAATTTTTTTAGACTTGGAAACATTTGCTCATTAAGTTCGTTTTTCATGGAAAATATCTTTGACCAAAAAATTTCAGGATCAGTTAGGTCAATATTTTTAATCTCACTTAGTTCAGCCAACATCCTCCATTCAGTATTTAAAGTTTCAATATCATTAACTAAATCTGGAAAATATTTGTTAGCAGGAATTACAATGCTTCCTACTTTCCCAGATACAGCCACTTCCGGATTTAAAATTTTAAAAAAATCTAACACGGGATCACCAAAATTAAATCTTTTTTTAATTTGAATTGACAACTCTATATAGAAGTCTAGGGCTCTTAATCTAAAATTATGAAGTTCGCTCTTGTCAGATTCATCCTGGTCCATTAATAGTTCAGTTTTTGCACCAAAATATATTGTTTCAAGTGGTAAAAAGTTGGATGGATTACTGACTTCCACGTCTTTTAAATTAGTTTTATCGATGTATTCTTTTTTTAAAAAATTTCTTAAAATTATTCGATACAGATCGCTTACCCTTGTTGTTAAGTTATAAAGTTTTGGTTTCTCTGACTGGAATTCTATATTTAATTTATTGATTATGTCTAAAATGTAGGAAAGAAAAGTAAAATACATTTTATATGTCGGGTGTTCAAATGATTTCAAAATTAATTTGGTGGAATTTAGGTCCTCTTCAAAACATTCATTTCTAAAGTATAATGTTAACGCATCCCAGTTTTCCAAAGTCCTGTCAACAGCAGCCTAAAAATTACATTGGTAATGGTAAAAAGCTTTATTGAAACCAATATAGTAGCACAATTACCACTAAATCAAAAAGAAAATAACATACGGTAATTAAACAAAATATTTTTCAAAAATACCTTTGCCTATGAATAATGTTTTAAAAAATAGAATATACCTACCTATATTCAACTTAATATATTTTTAAATTTTACTTCAAAATTAATTTTTTTTTTAAATTAAACTAAATACTTTATTCATACACAATTGGCCTCTACACTATATCAAAATATTTATTATTTACTTGTAGTGAAAGCCATCTTGTTTGGGATGGATGAAGCATTTTATGTGGCTTTAAATTGACGAATTTTTGAAATTCTGTTAGTGCTTCTTGTCGCTTGCTACTGTGTGCAAAATAGGTGTAGACTGACCTAATAAAGTCTTCCAGACTACGGGGAAGTTTTTTAGCCGCAGCAGATGAACATAGATGAAAACTGTGACAAACACAACCCATCACAAAAATATTAGGTAGAATGCTCTTAAAAAGGGCCTTCACTCCACCAATATTCCCCATCATTACCGATGCATTATCTGCCGCGAAACCAGTGAGATTATTATATGGTATTTTCATTTTTGTTAACTCGGCACAAATTGAATTAAATAATGCTTGGGCAGTGCAGTCCTTGACTCTTAGTAAGCCTAAAAAGGCATCTTTACAACGATCCTTTAAATGATCATAATATCGGGCTATCATTACTAGAGACTTTTGTGTACTGACATCCGTTGTTTCATCAATTATTAATGAGAAGGGTTGTGTTTGAAGGATCTTGGAAATATTTGATAACTGTTCTTGTGCCAAACAGTCTTTTGTCATCTTTGTTGACTTGGTACGGCTACATTTTAATCCCTTAGCAACTTCCGAATCTGGAAAAATATTGGCTAAGAGCAAAATTAAATGATCCATTAGCAGAAATGGCAAATTGTGTTCATGTAAAAACCCAACAAGTTTTAACTCCGCCCTTTTAATGGATTTTTCAATTTTTGTATCTGGCATTTTGCAGTATTCAATAATTTTTGGCGTGGTTTGAGCCTTTTGCAGATTTGTTTTATGTTGACTAGTATTTTGGTGCCTTTCAAAATGCGTTGTACCACCCTTTAAAACATTATTGCACACTTTACAATATATATTACCATTTTCATGCACATCAATCCATTTAAACTGTTTTTTCCAATCAGTCTTGAATTTTTGTTTGTATGCTTTTTTCTTTTTTGTCTTCGGCTCATACTCGGAGTCACTCGACTCAAGGGTATCTATTAATTTAAAGCCCTTAGACTGACCACTGTCATATGCAGCAGAACTTGTACTTGGTGTGGGAATAATGTTCTGTTTTACTGATGGTTTTTCAGATACTAGTCCTTTATTTTCATCATTATTATTTGGTATCTTTATTAGAAACCTAAAATATTATCAGACATCAAATATTATTATAAGAAAATTTAGTGCATCCACCATCCTGTCCAGAATAAAATAGTAAGGATTCTTAGAAAAAATGCTCAATAAAACGAAAAAAAAAAAATATTGAAAGGTCTCGGTATAACCAGATGATCACTTTGGAAAAAAAAGTAATTTATCATAAACTTATTAAAAAAATAGCCTAGTATTTTAGAATAGATGTAAATTTTACTTACTTATCCATTGTCCATAAATGTTAATAAGCAGCGAATAATATTAAAATTTGAATCTTTTGCAAATAAGAAAGGCACAACCTTCGATCTACACGTGATTTAGTGAAACGAAATCCAATGTTTTCTAGCTTAAAATTGACTTCTTTTAGTGGTAAATTACCTCTAGAAAAATAAATGTCGGTATCCGTATTTATTTATAAACAGAAACAGAACTCGGAGCTGAACTAAAATTGAACTTCGGTTAACCTTCTCTAAAGTTTCAGGTGGTTCCGGTGTTACGCTGGAATTTAGAGATGGATAGTAACAAATCTGTAACTGTTAAGTACATTTACGGATTTGTTTCTACTCATCTCTAAATTCACGCGATATAACGGAACTTCGATTTTCGTTCAAGGACGACTCAGCTGAGTTCTGTTTATAAATACGGATCATAATGGTAGGTTTGGCGTTTTAATTTTAGACAAAGAGCAATATCACACCTTCACTGGTGGTAAGTTGTGGCAATATTGTAAATTTAGAGAAAAGTAAAAAATAGTAATAGATTTGATGAGTAACGTAACAACGTAATAGAATGGTTCAAATAGTAATAGATCTATTACAATTGTAATAGACTGGCAACGCTGGTCTAGATAAATCCAGAAATCTGTCACTTAAAATTCCAAAAACCAGTAATACCAACATACCTCAGTGACAGATAGGTGTCCCATCAGCGCCCACTATTACGACATAAATTCTTGACAGAGAGGGCTAAAATAAGCAAACAAAGCCTCTAAAACGAAATAAACAGCCTAACTAAACTCAAATAGAGGTCCTAACTACCCCCAAACTGATCATATACTCGCACGTAACATCAAAGCGGAAATGCTAGACCGACATCTTAAATACAGGGCAGCCACATGCTCCCCAGAGTGTCACAGAATGACCGCTCTGTCCGAATACCGAACCAAAAGCACAGTGGTTAAAAATGCGGGTATAGAAGGACCCATCAAATAATTATTAAAACACGGACAAAACTAGTATATTCTTATTTTTATGAAAAACCGCTATAAGGCCAAATTTAAACGTTACAACATACACATATACATACACATACACATACACATACACATACACATACACATACACATACACATACACATACACATACACATACACATACACATACACATACACATACACATACACATACACATACACATACACATACACATACACATACACATACACATACACATACACATACACATACACATACATATACACATACACATACACATACACATACACATACACATACACATACACATACATATACACATACACATACACATACACATACACATACACATACACATACACATACACATACACATACACATACACATACACATACACATACACATACACATACACATACACATACACATACACATACACATACACATACACATACACATACACATACACATACACATACACATACACATACACATACACATACACATACACATACACATACACATACACACATACACATACACATACACATACACATACACATACACATACACATACACATACACATACACATACACATACACATACACATACACATACACATACACATACACATACACATACACATACACATACACATACACATACACATACACATACACATACACATACACATACACATACACATACACATACACATACACATACACATACACATACACATACACATACACATACACATACACATACACATACACATACACATACACATACACATACACATACACATACACATACACATACACATACACATACACATACACATACACGTACACATACACATACACATACACATACACATACACATACACATACACATACACATACACATACACATACACGTACACATACACATACACATACACATACACATACACGTACACATACACAGTACACATACACGTACACATACACGTACACATACACATACACCTACACGTACACATACACGTACACGTACACGTACACGTACACATACACGTACACAGTACACAGTACACGTTACACGTACACGTACACGTACACGTACAACGTACACGTACACGTACACGTACACGTACACGTACACGTACACGTACACGTACACGTACACGTACACGTACACGTACACGTACACGTACACGTACACGTACACGTACACGTACACGTACACGTACACGTACACGTACACGTACACGTACACGTACACGTACACGTACACGTACACGTACACGTACACGTACACGTACACGTACACGTACACGTACACGTACACGTACACGTACACGTACACGTACACGTACACGTACACGTACACGTACACGTACACGTACACGTACACGTACACGTACACGTACGTACACGTACACGTACACGTACACGTACACGTACACGTACACGTACACGTACACGTACACGTACACGTACACGTACACGTACACGTACACGTACACGTACACGTACACGTACACGTACACGTACACGTACACGTACACGTACACGTACACGTACACGTACACGTACACGTACACGTACACGTACACGTACACGTACACGTACACGTACACGTACACGTACACGTACACGTACACGTACACGTACACGTACACGTACACGTACACGTACACGTACACGTACACGTACACGTACACGTACACGTACACGTACACGTACACGTACACGTACACGTACACGTACACGTACACGTACACGTACACGTACACGTACACGTACACGTACACGTACACGTACACGTACACGTACACGTACACGTACACGTACACGTACACGTACACGTACACACGTACACGTACACGTACACGTACACGTACACGTACACGTACACGTACACGTACACGTACACGTACACGTACACGTACACGTACACGTACACGTACACGTACACGTACACGTACACGTACACGTACACGTACACGTACACGTACACGTACACGTACACGTACACGTACACGTACACGTACACGTACACGTACACGTACACGTACACGTACACGTACACGTACACGTACACGTACACGTACACGTACACGTACACGTACACGTACACGTACACGTACACGTACACGTACACGTACACGTACACGTACACGTACACGTACACGTACACGTACACGTACACGTACACGTACACGTACACGTACACGTACACGTACACGTACACGTACACGTACACGTACACGTACACGTACACGTACACGTACACGTACACGTACACGTACACGTACACGTACACGTACACGTACACGTACACGTACACGTACACGTACACGTACACGTACACGTACACGTACACGTACACGTACACGTACACGTACACGTACACGTACACGTACACGTACACGTACACGTACACGTACACGTACACGTACACGTACACGTACACGTACACGTACACGTACACGTACACGTACACGTACACGTACACGTACACGTACACGTACACGTACACGTACACGTACACGTACACGTACACGTACACGTACACGTACACGTACACGTACACGTACACGTACACGTACACGTACACGTACACGTACACGTACACGTACACGTACACGTACACGTACACGTACACGTACACGTACACGTACACGTACACGTACACGTACACGTACACGTACACGTACACGTAACACGTACACGTACACGTACACGTACAACGTACACGTACACGTACACGTACACGTACACGTACACGTACACGTACACGTACACGTACACGTACACGTACACGTACACGTACACGTACACGTACACGTACACGTACACGTACACGTAAACGTACACGTACACGTACACGTACACGTACACGTACACGTACACGTACACGTACACGTACACGTACACGTACACGTACGTACGTACACGTACACGTACACGTACACGTTACACGTACACGTACACGTACACGTACACGTACACGTACGACAGTACACGTACACGTACGACGTACACGTACACGTACACGTACACGTACACGTACACGTACACGTACACGTACACGTACACGTACACGTACACGTACACGTACAACGTACACGTACACGTACACGTACACGTACACGTACACGTACACGTACACGTAACACGTACACGTACACGTACACGTACACGTAACACGTACACGTACACGTACACGTACACGTACACGTACACGTACACGTACACGTACACGTACACGTACACGTACACGTACACGTACACGTACACGTACACGTACACGTACACGTACACGTACACGTACACGTACACGTACACGTACACGTACACGTACACGTACACGTACACGTACACGTACAACGTACACGTACACGTACACGTACACGTACACGTACACGTACACGTACACGTACACGTACACGTACACGTACACGTACACGTACACGTACACGTACACGTACACGTACACGTACACGTACACGTACACGTACACGTACACGTACACGTACACGTACACGTACACGTACACGTACACGTACACGTACACGTACACGTACACGTACACGTACACGTACACGTACACGTACACGTACACGTACACGTACACGTACACGTACACGTACACGTACACGTACACGTACACGTACACGTACACGTACACGTACACGTACACGTACACGTACACGTACAACCGTACACGTTACACGTACACGTACACGTACACGTACACGTACACGTACACGTACACGTACACGTACACGTACACGTACACGTACACGTACACGTACACGTACACGTACACGTACACGTACACGTACACGTACACGTACACGTACACGTACACGTACACGTACACGTACACGTACACGTACACGTACACGTACACGTACACGTACACGTACACGTACACGTACACGTACACGTACACGTACACGTACACGTACACGTACACGTACACGTACACGTACACGTACACGTACACGTACACGTACACGTACACGTACACGTACACGTACACGTACACGTACACGTACACGTACACGTACACGTACACGTCACACGTACACGTACACGTACACGTACACGTACACGTACACGTACACGTACACGTACACGTACACGTACACGTACACGTACACGTACACGTACACGTACACGTACACGTACACGTACACGTACACGTACACGTACACGTACACGTACACGTACACGTACACGTACACGTACACGTACACGTAACACGTACACAGTCTTAAGAGGAAAATTTACATTACAAACTAAAAGACATGCGGGGCAACGGTAGTTTAGTAGGTATAAAAATTACAACTTAAGGGTGGAGCCTAAATACTGCAAAATTACTTCCGAGACCAAACAAAATCAGTATTCATTCATAATTTTAACAATTGCATGTAGATACGAGGGATGCATATTCTAAACTTTAACGCGTGAAGTTGAGACAAAGGAACCGAAAAATATTCCACAATAGCACAAAATAATGTTAGGTATTTTACAATATAAGTATGGTGTAGATTAAAACTTATTTTTGATGTCGACAAATTTGGTTAAAAAATCTTCTTTTAGAAATATACCTTTCATTTGACGAAAAACAAAGGCCTAAACGAAAAAAAAATATTCTCCATAAAAGTTTCGTCTGTGTATTGACAAGGTAAGAGTGCTTTCCTTATATTTTTTACTATCAAATTAACAACAATATAGCAATAAATAATTACTGATGTCATGGTTTTACAGGAAAGAAAGCAGTCTCTTGACTGTATGCGTCTCTCTCAGGGATGAAATGTATGCAATCTGTTTGTCTCTCTTACATTATTTTATATAGGTATTATTAATTTATCCGCTATGAAGGCGAATAATGTTTTATAGGGTGTATTACTTCACGATTTTATAATATATAAATAAAATATAAACTATTTATGGAAGGTATAAGCACAGTATATATAAGTATAGATTATAAACAGTAAGGCTATTGCTTTGCAGAATTCAATAAATTCCTAATAAAAAAAATTCAATAATTAGAAGTATATAAAGCATAAATTAATAATATTAAAATATATAAGTACAAGACTCAAACTAATCAAAATCAGATTCACCACATTAATCTACATTTTCCAAAACATTAGCGGCTATGATCAAACTATTTCCTTTTTTTCTGTGCCATAAAGGTAAATTAAGCGATGTAGCCAATATTTTTTCTGCATTTGCAAATTTTGCTTCCATAGTCTAGAATAGAATATTGTTAAAATATTGTACATGTATGAAAATTATCGGTGTATAGTACCTTTTTTGCATTTGCATGATAAGTTCTGTTATTTCTCGTAGCAGGTCGAGCATAATCTTAAGAGTGGGTATTAGGCTTCAATCTTGATGTACTTTCCATTCATACTCTTCAACATTAGAAAGCTGCATCTGGCTCTTAAAGAGCTTAGCCAAATACTTAGCTGGTAAAAACATCTTAAACAATGTAATCTTAGGGCGTCTTCAATCAATGGCAATTTAGGAATTATTTTAAAGAGGCCATTAATCCCCTCAAAATGGTAATGGAAGTAACATTGGCAGTTTTTGAATACAGTTTTATGAAAAAATTTTCAAGATTAGAGAATGTGTTTTCAGAGAACCTACGAATCAGTGCCAAATCCATCCAAAAGGTGATGGTATTCAAGGTAGGTTTTCCAACAGGTTCTTTTTCCAATGCCAGACAATTGGTTAGTTTTATTACGACCTGTCACAGAATGAAAAGAAGGCAAATTTTTTAGAAGTTTTTTTTTATCCAAATTTAAATCATGTACTGCTATTAATCGTCACGAGTGTCCTTGCCCTATTATGAACCATATCTTTTTAGTTCAAAACTACTTAAAATAAACTAATAAGACTAGAACATCCGTATCGTTGCAATCAATAATGCAGCGTGAATTCCCCGAATTTCTGGCTGATAATATGTGCAATAAGATACGAGTATCAGCTTCTTCATGATTTCAATTTAAGAAATCGTCTTTTGATGGTTCAAAATTCATCCCATATTCATTGATACTCGCGAATCCATCACTAGATACAAATTTTCAAGAAGTTGCTCTGTCAGAAAATGTGTTAAACATCTTTTATTAAATATCGAATGAATGAACAAGTTTCATTATTCTGGAAGTGGAATATTGGGTCTGTCAATTTATACATCAATTGATTTCTGGGATCATCTCTTTTGACGTGTTGTATTTTTGATAGAATTTTCTTTATAATGATTAAATACCTCATCTATCCTTTGAGCATTAAATTTATTTTTAAAAATAATCTTTACAAATATATTAGCATATTCTTTAAATGATATGCAAGTTTTGGACTTTCCCAAACCTTGAGCTATTGCTATCCCGTGCAGGTAAGTTTTTGTGGGTCATATTGCTCTAAAATATTTCCCAATAAACTCTTATTTGTAGAGGTGCCGAGATACCCATTTACTGTTAGAGACATGGGAGAGGCTGTCAGATCAAACTTAAATATTTCGGCATAATTACCTAATGCTTCTGTCCATATACTTTGCTAATAAAATATTGTGAAGAAAATGTTGATCATGCAAGGATTAAGAAGTCATATTTTGATATCATTTGTGTATTTGCTTCTTGCAACAACAAATCTGTAATTAAAATGTTTAACGAAAACTTACCCAACTTACCCAAATATATTCAGGCATTCAGCTATAACAGGATGAATGTAGATGTAATAAAAACCTAAAAAATTTCTATATTTCTTCCCAATTTATTAGGAACTTTAATATGTAACACACTTAATAATTTTTTAGTAAAAACAGACAATATGACACTTTGTTCATTGGCACCTAACAAGAAGTTTTATAATAAAAAAATGAAAATAATCTTAGCATATTAATGTGATGCATCAGCCGACACGTAGAGAGAAACAGAGCTATACTACGTTTTTCATTAGGGCCTTCCTTTTTGTTAAATGATAAAATTATATTAAAAAAATTACTATTTAAACAAATTTTTAGGGGCTGAAATTTTTTTTAAATAAGTATAAAAAATTACTCCTTACAAAGATTTTATTGTGCACTGAACCAAAAAATAAATATTTTTTTTCTATTCGGCGGTATCAGTATCTGGATTTTTGATGATAGTGTCCTTCTGCACAGTCTAATTTTGTATTACAATAAGGGTTACCTTATCATGACCTTTTATCTCTGAAAAATTCAGCTTGTGATAAAGGGAGGTAAATCGTTCTCTAGAGCGAATATTTTAATACATATACTCCACTAATAATAATTAATTAAGAGTAGAAAAGCGTCCATAGTTTAGCAATAAATTCCCTTCTATATCACATAATAATATGTCCTCGATACAAAAAGTCAAAGTAACAAAAACTGGAGGCCAATGTAAACAAACAATAAACGGTCTCATGACATTTTATATTTTTAAATAAACTAGATTTTTAAAAAATATTTTCTGTACCTGTTATTTTTTATATTCAAGCGGATTTATAATATTTAAACTTGGAGTAGCCATGTGTTAGTTAAATGAAAAGGTACCTTTGGTTTTATAATATGTAGTGATCAGATATAATGTTTCAGCATATTATTATTATTTATATTTTAACAAAAATTATTTTTATTGTTTGAATAATCTGTTATAATGAGGTACATCTTCTAGAACAAATTCATAAAAAACCCGTACTGTTAAATTCACTATTTATTTGGCATTCTGTCCCGTACTTCCATGTCTCTATTAGCTCTGCTCTCAAACAGTTCTGGTAAGGCATATTGCATATAATAATTTTGAATTTTATTTTGCCCCTTTTCTTCCCAAAAGCTGTCATTATGAGGAATTTCCTCCACTTTTATTTCTCGAGGAGTCCAAACGCACAAAATGCAAAAATTTATTTGTGTAATGTGCAGCTAATCCTGAATTTGAAAGTACCGATTGTGGTTCCCCTTAATGATATTATCCTTTTTCCAGAAAGTTATTTTTCTACTGCATATTCCTTTTTCTTCAGTCAACACTCTAGCTTCATATGGACATTTTAACACTATCGTTGAGTTTTTTTATTTTAAATTCCATCTGGACTGGCAGCAACATAATCAAATTCGGAACCAATTAAAGTCCACATATAAAAACTTTTTCTTGCAAATAAATTTCCAAATCATATTTTGCTCTGGATTTATTGTCCATGTCATATTAAAAGGCTTTAGCAAAAAATAAAAGATTTTATGAGATTGTTTAAAAAATGCCTTTACTTTTTTTACAAATGTCTCCAAATTTTGAAACAGTGACTCGAGTGACTCGTTTTCGTCTTTCATTTTGCTACTATCCACAATCAGCTTGATCTCTTGTCACATTAATTTTTTTCTCATGTATAGACATTATCAAACTTTTTAGAAAATCTTCTTTTGCAACGCGCATCAAAGAGTGTGAGAGATCAAAGCCACGCTCGAAAGCAAAAATGATTTAGTAAGTTCGAAAAAATATACTTTACTTTAACAGCTTAAAGAGTTGTTAACATGCAGGAATTCATTTTTCTTAACTCGAAGATGTATTCATTAAAAAAAACTCCCGTGCAATATGAAAGTTAATTTATAATTCAAATCTCAATGTATACCTTTTAATTTCGGATATATTTTTTTAATAAACAAATGATAAAATTAATTTAAAATAATTGAGCGAAATTGCTGTATGTAAAAATAACAAAGTGTACAGACATAAAACAAAATAAATTCAAATCACTTGCGTACGTTTATCACTTGTAAACAGTAGAAAACGTTATACATTTTGTTGGAGTCGCCCTCTAGACGAAAAAGCTTTTAACGTATTTTTTTAATTTTTATTGAGAAAAATAAATGTTCCTGTAAACATTAAAGACATATACTTATTGTTCCCTTCTAGAATTTTTATTTGTATTTTTTTTTTTTTTTTTTTTCGATAGAAAGATATCTTCTTACATTTTCTCAAAATAAACCGATTCAAATGTTCAAAAAGTGACTCCTTTATCTATACTTACATAATTTTTAAAAAATAAAAAATAATCCGTAGAATTGGTGTACTATGAAACCCATTGCATATTATATAAATATGTCTATATTAGTATTACAGAAATGATTTACGTAAAACAATAATGTGTACCTACAAATACGTAAACTTTAATTATCCCTCGTAAAACATTAGTAAAATATTTTCTAAATTGTTTTCATTCACAAATATTAATTTCTTAAAAATCTAACAGAGGCGCCACTTGCCAGGCGAAAAATCTTGCAATGTAAGGGTTTCGTAGTACCCCACTTTTGAAGTTTATTTTTGAGTATTTTTAAAAGAAAAAAATATGTATGTGTAGATAAAGGTTAAATCTATGCTCCTCTGGAACCACTTTTTCAAAATTCAATTTAGTTTTTTCTAAAAAAAATTTAGAAAATGGATCAAAAAAGTCGAGTTTTGTGTTTTTTTTTTTAGAAAAAACAGAATAAAATTTTTAAAAAGTGTTTCCAGAGGAGCACAGATTTAACTTTTACCTACACGCACATATTTTTTTCTTTCCAAATATGTCAAAAATAAACTTTAAAAGTGGGGTACTACGAAACCCTTGCATGCTCTGCTCTAAAGCCAAGTAAATACTCCTCTTAAAGAGTCATTTAGTTTTCTAGAGTTCTTTGTTCTATTTTGCATAGGTTCTCTCAATAAAATTCTTTTAGTTTTTTGGTTTATTTGTTTGTATGTCCACGCCATGCCCACAATTATGATCACCAGTAGTTTTGACGCGACGCCGACGGTTCAAATTATAAATTGTCTCTCGGCTGACATTGTAAATGTGCGCAATTTGCTTTTTTGACATTTTTTCGTTGAGAAATTGAATGTAAATTTCCCTTTCTGCCATGGTTAAACGTCTCATATTAATTAAAATTTACAAAATTATAACATTGAATTGTGTCAGAATATTTCTATAATAATACCATAGCAACAAATTTGTTTTTCCAATGCCTACTTTGAAATTAACGCGTCGCGTAGAAATTACAGCTGATCATAAATATAGGGATGGGGATGGACAAAGAACTCAAAGAAACAATTTGAGGTGAGAATTTATTTTTACAAAAAATTAAATAATGCCAAACCTTAGAGCGCGTCGTACGCTACGTTTTTGTTTATTATCGACCCGGTTTAATGTGTAAATTTTAACACTCATAATAAAATGCTTGGAAAACAGAAAATCTACGTGAATTAAGGATTCCAAAGCCGCAAAATTCCTCAAGAACCGTCAATCCAGTGTCAAGTTATAGCATTTTAAAAATTTTGCTACCTAAATTTTATGTTTAGTGGTGTGTACAAGACCTAATGTCCTTAATCCAAAAACTATACTCAATAAACTAACTAGAGATATTGACGTTACCTTAGTAACGAACCATATTGCACCGATCAAAAACATTTTTTGTAGAAATTTCACTCATACAAACTTTTTGATTTTTGCATGACTTCATTGATCACCCCGTATATAATAAACCTATGGTCCTACGATAAACATACGTCATGCAGATTAATCTAAAAAAAAACTAGCTCTTAAAACATGCAAGCCGCATTCAAAAATTTGTATTCCTGTTGACTCGCCCGCTTGAAGTTCTACATATTCAAACCCAAGGTACTTCCGTTCCATTGAAGTTTTTAATACTCAAACCCAAGAAGCATTCAACGTTCAAATGCAGTTCTCCATACTAAAAACCAAGAAGCACCAATGCTTTAATAACAAATCGAAGCTCGTATCAAGCGAATTCGACAACTATACAACCAACGGACTTCCGCCCGCTTGAAGTTCTACCCCAGCTAGCACAGACACAAGATTTTCACGTAAAATACACGTCACATTTTACGTCGAAATCACCAATTTATGACGTGCTAGTGACGTGATTATGACGGTAATATGTCAAAGATCAAAGACGTCATACCGCGACGTGATAAACACGTCACCAGATAACGTGTTTAGATGTCAAAAAAATACCATAATATTCATTTAAAAATGTTTAATTTGTAAAAAAAATGTTTATAAAAAACGTTTTATTTTAAAAATGTTTAATAAAAATATGTTTTATATAAAAAAAGATAGGTTACTGCATAAAATTTCTGAATTGGAACATAGTAAGTATACTAACCTGAACTATTAGTAAATAAACATTACTTCTTAGAATATGTACTTAGAATGTATAAATTACAAAAGATTATATAGCAGCTCGTATAGCAGTGTCCAGATATTCAACAAATCATTCTGAATATACAGGCTTGAAGCAGCTTCAATGGTATCCTTATTAAATTTTCGTTCCACTAAAACAAAAATATAATAGTTATAACTATCTAAACTTAATTATTTAAATAAAATTTGAGCCAAAAAATAGAGTAAGCAATGACCGAGAAAGACAGAAATTGTTTTATATCATTAAGCTGTACAAAAGTGATATATTTGATGGTTCACAACTTATGCTAAACAAGATAATTAAAATCAGATCTGTCAAGAGAAATCAATGAAAAAATATAATATGCGCCTGGCTAAAGAGTACTAGATGCTCCTAGCTAACACAAAATTTAGTATTTCGTCATAGGTCAAAAACCTAATATTTTAATAATAATTTTATGATGCTAATTTTTAAGGTAATGTAAAATTGTGAATTTTAAACCAGGTTAACCTGACTTTTTCATAATTAATGTAATGAAGAAATGTTATTATTGTTACAAGGTATATATTATTTTACTCCCAAGCTCTTTTGATGCTAAAGGTGAGATTTTTAATAATTGTGAAAAATAATTATTGACATTTAAAGAAAAAAATGTTGTTCGGAATAAAATAAATGTACTTATAACATTTTCACAAAAGTATGAATTTTACTCATGATAAAAACTAAGTTTTGCAAGACAAAGCAATACTTACCTACCAATAGGTTCGTCATCAATAACCAATTCATCATCGTCACTTGAAAATATTCTTCTTAATGGCTTTCTTTTACGAGGAAGAGGTTGTAACTCATCATCACTTGTTATATCGTATGTTATAAGAACCTTTGTTGCTTTTTGGCTAGCTATTTGGTAGTTCTCTAAAACAGATTAATAATTTTATACACTATACTTTTTTAAATAAAATCAAGGTATATAATGCAAAATAATTTCATAAAACAATGTAATTAAAACCACAGTATATAAAGGGAAAGGTTTTAGTACTAATACATAGACCAGTGTTTTAATTGTCTAAAGGTGAGTTTAGTCAGTCTGATTAAGTTTCAACATAACAGTTATCAATTTATTTAAATGTACCTGTTTATACAGAATAACATAGGCATCAACATTAACATAGTAAAGATAAATAAAAATCAACTTAATGCTCAAATCTTAGGAATGTGTATGTTTAAATCATCTTTATGAACGGTTTTGTTTTAAAATCCTTAAATTTTTGTTTATATTCTCTACGTTAATAGTTAAAACAAAATTAGGCTAGCTACAGGCACCTTTACAATATAAAAAATCACTCACCTTCGGTAAAATATGTTCTATAAATAGGAAAGAGTCTAATTTTCTCCTATTTTAAGCTCTTGTTAAAAGATTCTTGTTGTTTATAAGAATCTCATTTCCCAGGATGTCGGCCACTTGGAACTTGAAGTGGTTTAATGATACTCCGGAGCCGTGCTTGTCGGCGTATTGAATTCCTATAAACATACTAAAAATAAACAATAATTTCGCACTAAACTTCCTAACTACTTACCTTCAAAACACATACAATAAAAGAATGTTGCAAGTTGCAAACGCAAGTTACAAAAATAACACAAAATGGCGTGAACCGCCAACCTTGAACAATGACATGACAGCTGACATTTCTAAACAGTGTTGACATAAAATTTCATTTAAAAATGAAAATTCCCAAAAATCCCTAGATTTAAAATGAGAATCATAAATTTATTATAAACACTAAAGATACTTTTATTAATAAATAGAATGTAAAAAACAATAAAGGTATAGAATCGACGTGTACACGTGCGCAGTTTAACGCCTCATTTCAGAACGTGACAAACTAGTCCCTAAATAACGTCATAGTACGTCTTATTTTGGTGTCACAATGACCGCTAAATAAACGATGTTGTATAAATTACCTTCTATTTATTTAATAATGAATAACAAAACCTCGAAGTGCATTAATGACATAAATAGGTTTATTTTGTTTGCAACAACTGTGTTTACGTGTCAAATTGGTCCGAAAATGACGTCATTATTACGTTACTTTTGCGTCAAAAAATCACATGGACGTATTTGACCAAAATTCAACGTGATTATGACGTAAAACGACGTCCTGTGCTAGCTGGGACATACTCAAACCCAAGAAGCACAAATCGAAGCTCGTATCAAGCAAATTCGACAAATATACAACCAAGGGACTTCCATTCGATTGAAGTTCTACATACTCAGACCCAAGAAGCATCAACGTTTTAGACGGATAAATTAAATTCCATAATTTCCGAAGAAAATGCCGTTCAAGGTGACGTACATGAGGAAATCTGGAAGAAAATCAAGAACCACAACTATATATCGAATTCCTTACAGCCGCTATTGTGTTACCTACACTAATAGTTCAATGGGTCCTATAGAAAAAGATCTACTACCATCTCTGCCCTGGTCCAACAGCACCGCCAAACCACGCAGAGATAATCGAACTCCAGAGTCAGGAACGAAAATCCTCGTGACTTAAGATGAGAGTCGCCAGTATGTTCAGATTTGAACATTTTTCTTTATATTCACCTAATAAATTATACGAAATTAATTATTTTATTTATTTAAAATGTTTAATTTCATACAGCGTTCCAATTTCGTATCTAGTTCGATGTGTAAATTATAATAAAAATGCTGACTTAATTAAAAAAAAAACTATTTGCAAAACATTGAACGAGGTCGAAATTGGAATAATATGTTTTGAATGTGTATTTAAATTATTAAATAATTGTAATTGTTACTTTTTATTGTTATTGTTTCTGATATTATAAATGTAGATACAAATAAGAAATAAAGAGATTAACTAAAAAAAAAGACCATAAATAGGTTTAAAGCTTAATTTTATAATTATTAATACCACAAGATGGTTTTCATGAATCTCATTATAGAGATAATTTTGTAAAGTATACTACCACATGTTGTAAGTCAATTTCTTTATTTCTTATTTGTATCTACATTTTATAATATCACAGAATAAACAATATGCAATAACAATTAATATTTAATTATTTAAATGTATATTAGAAAAATATTATTATTTCAATTTAAATGTCTTCAATTCAGTGTTTTGAAAATAAGTCAGCATTTTTTATTACGATTTAAACATTAAACTTGAGCTGAAATTGGAACGTGTTTATTATTAATTGCATATGAAATTAAACATTTTAATTCAATAAATAATGAATTTCATATACAGTATGTTAATTTACTACTCAAAATATAAATATCCAAAAATCTAAAATACATCATTATTTATTTATGATGAGTACAAACGTTTCCTCCCATTTCCCCCGCTTAAAATGTAAAAATCCAAAAATCTTGTATTTACGTCATTTTTCTCCCTTTCTGTATCTCTGTATCTGTAATGTGTGGAGGGTGGGTTACCCCACGCCACTTAGGCCTCATTAGACCCATTGTGCATTCTCCTGAGAAGATAGGCACCTCCTAGCTCATGAGCCAGCCTACAGATTTAATGTAGTTGCCAAGAGGTGCTTCTCTTATATCGGCCGGTGTAAGCCGATACTCGCCGAACACAAATCTTTTAATAAATGAGAGCGTCGAGCAATCGTAAAGGATATGCTCGATGGTCTCATCTTCTTGTTCTGTAACCTAAGAAATGAACACCAAAATTTTAAACTTAAAAAAAATTATTAAAGTATTAATTACAATTAAAAATGTTGTCTACTACGGTTACACAAGTTTCGGTTGTTCCGGTGTCAACCTTCGGGCCTTCGACGTCGCTCAGACGGCAGCTAGGGGGTGGATAGCTTACAAAAATTCCGGAAATAGTAGACAAATAAATAGGCGCCAACTGGGTCTATATAGTGGCCAAACTATGATCCTATTTCCCCAAAAACCCAGTAAATGAGGAAAGAAATAAAAGACAAACCTCAACTTATGTTCCTTTATAAAGAAAAAAAAATATTTACTAAATATACAGACTAATTACCTAATGGCTTAGGTAATCATAAAAATTGGAGGAAATTAAAGTGAAAATTTACACTGTATATGTATATGCATAACCCAAAATAAATTATTAAATCAAAATATGGCACGGTTCGTCGTTAGCTTGGTACCAGGCATGACGCTTGCGCAAAATATTAATTTCCACCTTACATAAAAAAAAATAAAATATAAAATAATAGTTAACTTAAATCTTGTGCATAACCGCACCTATACTACATCATATATTGTAAACTAAACAGTAAACTTATAATCCTTATAAGCTTATAGCCCTCTCCAAATTGGAAGGCGATATCTGCTTAACTTTTGGTTAAGACCAAACTACCCAAAAGGAAATTATTAAACCATGAAATTTTATAATTAAGTATAATTCATAGAACTAAATAAAAATATCAAAAAAAATAATAAAAATACAACATATAAAGGACTTTAGACAGAGGTTATTTAATTAAACTCCCAGATTGGAAGAGGTTACTTAATCTCTGCCCCCACACGGGTCTTCTGAGATTGCTTAACTTAATCGTTAAGTCTGGACCATTTAATAATGAATAAATTGAAAAAAAAGTAAAATTATGGCAGTAGCCCTTAATAACTGAAGAATTACAACTTAAACGTGGAAGCAGTCCAAGTGTTCTGCGACCCGAAGGATTACTACATCAGCATTAAGTGCTTAAATTAAGTAAAAGTTTAAAATATTAATCAATTAAACGATGTAACATTTGATAATACTTAAGTTATGAGTGAAAGAACCCTAGAACATTCTGTGCTCAAAAGTATAAATAATGTTGAGAATACCTTGACAACATTCGGTTGAAAGTGAATGTATAGTTTAACAATGCACACATGAAACCTTCAGTATAAAGTATAAAAAAAACCTGATAGTAGGGTGTCTTCTTTCACAGCATTCCCATCTTCCTATCCAGAACAAGAAACATTCTTGTAAATCTAGCTACAAGTAAACTAGGTGGCTAGCATACCAATGTTCTGTGTCCCCTCGATGAGTCCAGGATGAAACCGTTGAACTCCGGACGATATAACCCTCTGTGTACAACTGTTGAAATCCTGGGTCAACAACCCCTAGGTGAAACTGTTGACGAATCTTGGGCTAACAAGCCCCTGGGTGAAACTGTCGTCTAATCCTGGGCTAACGAGCCCCTGGGTGAAAATTGTCGACGAATCTTGGGCTAACAACCCCCTGGGTGAAAATTGTCGTCTAATCCTGGGCTAACAAGCCCCTGGGTGAAACCCTTAAAATATTACAAAGAAAAATGTCAATACACATTGACTCAAGTATCCCGAACTATAGGATTACCCAAAAATGTACATAAACTAGAAAATATTCAGTATCTAGGATAAAGAAAAATTACATTGGCTCAACAGTGAGTCATAAACAGTATTATGAGCTCAAATAATTAAAATTCTGTTATACAATGCCATAACATAAAAGAAATTGCCAGCCACATGGATGGTAACATAACCAAATATATACAAAACATACCTTTTTCGTAAAGGGTTAACTTGGTAGCCTTCCAAGGATGAGAAACACGTGAGATGATCCCCAGCAACAATATTCCACACTCCAAATGCTGTGAACTCCCAATTATTGCGTTAAAATCCTATAATAGATATGGGCTGGACCAATGACCATAGGAATTAACCAATACACTAAAATTCCTCTCAAAATACGAAATGTCCATTTACCCACAATTAACCATGAATTAGAATCTAAAATCCCCTTTAATTAGGGTAAGCCGATGGGGCTAAATATTAAGAAAATTCTACTTCGACGCAAAAATCGTCTCTCGTGACTCAACACCCACTGCCAGAAAAACAATACGTCAGCCGTCCAAAATGGCCGAAATCCCTTTCGGATAAATGTCAAGTGGGTTCAGAAATTCATCCTCAAGAATTCCCCACTATATAACTTAACAGACCATTTACGAAAGGTACCCTAAAAACTATATTTATATACAGTATAACTACATTTGGGAAACTGTTCCCAACAAAAAATTAACACAACAGCGATCGCAAAAAAAAAACCCTCACGACTTAAAATCGCTCATTGTGAAACTACCTTACCTCGGGTTCTGAGCCCGATACAGGAACGTACTACAAACATGACACTTGTCGGTGTTCTGTCGTCAAAAGACGTTTATGTCATTCACTGTCATAATTAAAAACATTAACCCAATTCTGTCAGCTATAAACAAAAATAAAGAAAATCTTAAAGAATGGTATCGTAAATAATTAATTACCCAAAGGTGAGACTATAATACATAATATGTATAAATTTAAAATGAAACTTGGTCTATTTCTAGGAGAATCTGGCAAATTAAAACAGTGAACACTACACCGCAAATATGACCAATGTACAAAGTATTATACTAGCTTTTACTTAGTGGTGAGATGAAATAAATTATAATAATGATGTCCGAAAGTTAGAATTAAGGTGAAATTAGTTAATGACAAAAATAATAGTGATATCATCAATACGATTTTACCCTTTTTTTTCGTATGATTAACCAGGTAAGCCAAAACAATTTTATTAATTCGTGGGGCCAAAAATGAACGTTACAGCACCCTCTGCAGAGTGCGAATTCTGACAGCCCCATGATATGGAGATGCTTTCGTACTTGGCAATGACCAGTCAGAATGCCTGTGACTAGGCGCAGATTCTGTCTAGTCATTTGTTTGTTGCAGTGTTGTCAGAATAACTTAAGAGCTCCCTGGCAACTCTGAAGTTTCTTGTTTCATCCCATCTTTCCTTGAATTTCACAATTGAATGTTCTTTGATTAGGTTTGTCACTACCGATTTTGTCAGGTCAATAGAAGGGCCAGGTCCAAAAAGCATTTGATTGGCTGCTTTCTTGGACAGTGAATCAGCAAGACGGTTACCTTTCGATGTGGCGTGACCTTTAATCCATCTTAAGGTGACCACGTTGTCGATGGATACTTCGGCCAAAGTTTCGTGACATTCTAGTACTAACCCTGAATAAATTCGTGGTCTGTTCAGGGTGAGTAGTGCTTGTCTGCTATCTGTTTAGATAAGCATGTTCCTTCCAGTGATATTGTTTCTGGTTATTTCTTTTGCTGCTATGAGAATCCCCGTTAGCTCTGTTTGAACTATACTGGCCAGAGATGGATTTACGCCTAGGCCCGTGAAGCCCGGGCCTAGGGCGGCATAATTTGAAGGGCGGCAAAATTTATGAAATGCCAAAATTTTAGAGGCACAAAAAAGTAAAGACAATCAATTTCAAAAATTGGTTCAGATTAGTTTTTATAAAAAATTTTCGATAGAAAATATTATAATTCAATTAATTAATTTACTTCTCAATCTGTATGGGTAACATTTTAATTTTTTAATCGATCAACTATAGTCTTTATCGAGTAATATTCTTTACTTTTTGTTCCTTTAGTGAGATTAATCTTACGTGTATGGAACATTTTGAAATTATTAAATCCCAATGACTTCTCTATTTGTTTATAGTGTGAAATAAAAATACCGAAGATTTGCATGTACCTGATTAAAAAAAAAGTATTAACATAAAGAAAAAAGTATTGGTTTTCTATTCAATCCAATACTTTTCAATCTTTTTTCTTTGTCTCAATATTTTTTTTTATTCAGGGGTATTGAATATCGTTGTGCTATTCATTTAAAAGTGTCAGAACATTTTTTGTTTATAAAAATAATTTTTTATGAAAAATAAATCCTGTCTTTTTCCATATTTAATTTTTTAAATCATCAAAATAACTGTTAAAAAATTGAAAGTTTTATTTAAAATTAAAAAAAATTAATTTGATATTTCTCATATTTGCAGAATCTTCAATTACATCTACAAATTTCAATAATTTCTGAAAATCCAAGTGCAAGAATTTCGAAATTTTTTAAATTAAAGTATGTGAGCTGATGTATATTAAAGCGGTCGACTTATGATATGGTTACATTTATCATTTATGTGGTTATTATAAATATAAATAAAAAGTTTTAAGAATTTTATTTATTACCTGAGTGTTTTATTTATGTGATCGTAATCTCAATAACTTCAGTGAAGCGGGAGTATTGTGCATTATTGAGACTTATAAGTAGTTCGGGTGTGTATTTCACACATCCCCAACTAGCCATTCATAAAAGTGTATTTGTTGTGAAGTTCTCATCATCATCTATTGTATAGTCCAGGAGACAGTGACGATTTTCGGTATTTATTTTCCCAGTCAGCAAGCACGAATAGAGAATTGTAGGATTAGCAATTCTAAGCAGAATTCATATATATTTAGAGGGGGGAGATCCGATGGGCTGAGGCCGAAAATGCGTCAAAACATACGAGAACACGGCCCTTTTTTTCCATTGATAAAAATAGTTTTAGTAGTAAGAGATGTACTGAAGTTAAGTAAAAAAATAGTCTGATTAATCTGTATGGATAATATATTTGGCAAGTGCATAAAATACACTTTCAAACGAGTTATGTACACAATTATTTCTACGACCACAATTATTTAAAGAATGTTCCAGGTGTTTTGTATATTAAAGTGTACGCATAGGACACATAAATAAAATCTTATATCACAATCTTTCCCCTAACCAGTTGATTTATTTATAGAAATTAAACATAATAATTGAAGATATTACAGAAGAAAATAGGGAAATAATTATAATTATTGTTAGTTTCGTTATGTCAAATCATTTATACTAGAGGTGTGAGGAAAATACAGTGAACTGTGGAACGCCAATATCGTTGGATGCGCGTGGTAGAAATGGTCCTATAATACTGCTAAAGACATAGCTAAATTTTCATGGAAACACTGTACTTTTGACATTTGCGATACTCCGACGCATATGCATTATTGATGTAATCTCATGATTTTACAGTAATAGTTTTTGCAATTTTAGTGTGATTTTTAGGTTATTATGGTTATTCATTTTATTTGGTTCTGATCTTTTGCGCTTTTAAAGTATTTGTCTTTTATATAGTTTTTAATTTGAATTTTAATATTGTGGTCTATTTATATTTGATTGCTGCTTTTCGACTAGTGCTTTATTCTTTTTGTGTTAAAATAAGCTTTATAACCATTAAGTACATGCTTCTAGTTGATATCTACCTAGTCGTCATCGGGTGCTTGCAACAATGGGAAAAAGTGTATGGTTTTTTTGGTGTAAAGATAGAAGCATTCATTTTTCAGGTAAGTTGTTTGTAGTTATTTTTTACTTAAAAGGATAGCAATACGTCCTGGTTCGGGGTGTGTAACTTTTGGGTTTTAGCTATCTGAGCCAAATTGTCGGCTAAGTGTCCTCTTTTAGGGGACCCAGAACCGAATACTATATAGGTATATAATATGTTTTTTTTAATTATTTTTTAATATGTATGCAGCTTGGATGAGGGCTTTAGGAAGAGATCCTAAGACTGAACACTGACTGCTATAAATGCCGTTTTTAGAGCACATTTCATAGTGATTTCATTCTAGCAGCAATGAGGAAACATTTAAAGAACATGCTGTACTAGCTATTACTTTAAGACCTCGTCTCTTTAAGTTATTATTACTTCATTCTAATGCATATATTAAAATGGTTTTTAACTTATGTCCTTATGATTAAAAGATGTAGGTATTTTAGTTATATTATAATAGAAATATATGATACTTTGTATTGACTGACCTACTGGCCACTGGTCATTCCACTTTTACTCCCTTTTTTCATAAATTATCAAATTATTTAAAAACAAATACATACCTAGCTATTTTCTGTAAATTACATTAAAATTTTAGTATTGATACTTTACTAATAAAACTTCAGTTAATTTATCTTATATATATACACAACGGAAGAGTTAATTGGATTTTCTCCTTGTTGAGTTTTAAAAATAGTAATTTAACATGATTTAAAAACAAATACATGAAATGGGCAAAATAGGCCTACAGAGGCACTTTGTAAACAATCTCACTTGTATCGATGTGACGTAATGCGCGAATTCAATCTGGCTTACTTTTGTTAATAGATTGGAGTTCCATTTTAAATATACAGTTCACCGGGAATAGATTGTTTAAATATACACGGACCGGGAAAACAAGTACGAAAAAATTCACTGGCTCCTGGACTAGTACTGTATCGAAGGAATTTTTATGAATGAAACAATATACGACCCTCCACAATTGCTGTCTACTCAACTTCCGCTGTTGTCAGACATTATTTTTTTTTTTTGGACAATTTAAAGACCTAACAGTAATTCAAGCAAACGCAATAACATTACTACAGTTAAAAACATCGCAAACTTGGCATCAATATTTTAATTTTATCCAAATATTGCATTTCTGTCGAGGATCATCCGCGTTGACTTCAGAAATTGTGTAATCTGTATTGGTTATATATATATATATATATATATATATATATATATATATATATATATATATATATATATATATATATATATATATATATATATATATATATATCCATAGGTAAAAGCACGTAAACTTGGCATCAATGTTCAATCCGATTATTGAGTTTCTACCGCGGACACCACCGTTCATTCTTCAAAAATTTTGTAAATAATCCTATCTGTCTTGGTGATATATCTATGGTATTTCACATGTTTACAGAAAACAAAAACGCTACGCTTGACAGGTACTGACGTGTTTGACTTGGTTTTGTTTAATGTATAGAACAAAACATCGCGCTTCGCGCTGTAGAAAAGTCATAGCAATCATTTTAGTTTTATGAATGCTCTTCATGTGTAAAAGTCTCGAATTATTTTATTCTGTTTCTTAATAATAAAAAAAATAATTGATCGATAACTTCAATTTAGGCACTGGTTTTCGTTTTAATTTGTGGTAATTTTTTATTTTATTTTTGAATTAAATATGAGTGGTTATCGAAAAAAATTTAGCGGTGCAGAATATCGTAAAAGAAAAGCAGAAGAATCTACGAAATTTAAAATTAATGAAATTAATTTTATCAAAAAGGGCGGTGTATCGAACGGAGCCTAGGGCGGCAGCAAGCCTAAATCCGTCACTGATACTGGCACTATTGCTCACAGCCCATTTTATGTTTAGGTTTAAGAATCTGGAGTATATTCCACATCCTGGGCCTTGTTTTGTTTTAGAACCGCCGGTGTAGATATGAATCATACTTGCCACTTCTGGCTCTTTTATTTGTTTTATTATAACTTTATATGTCTTATGAAAGATATATTTTGGTGAGATGGAGTCCATGTTCGCTTGAAGCAGTGGGAGCGTATCCAGCGCCTCCTGCCAAAAGTGACGTCCATTTTCAACCTTTTACTTGTGAAAAGGGCCATTTCTGTCTTCTTAGGATTGATAGACAGTGAATGGTCCTTGCACCACTGTTCTATAATTTTTAGAGCTACTTGCATTCTTTCGCAGAGTATGTTCTCAAAATTCCCTGTTTGCAGAATGACCAGGTCTTTAAAACGTGATGTTCATAAAAGCCGTTCTTAGTGAGTGTTTACGTCGAGAAAGGAGTAACTATGCTAAATTTCAAGTCAATCGGACTTGTAGTTTTCGAGATCTGGTCATGAGTTAGTGAGTGGTATTTAGCTTTTGTATATATAGAATTATACATTTTTAAGAACTTCAATTAAAGTTAGCACAATTTTATATATTGGGATTGGGATTATGACGTATTGTGGCTCACTGTTAATTAACTCTTTTTCCGCTTCTACTCAAAAAAAAGTTATTTAATTTAGAAACATTCAAATAAAAACATAGATAAACATAGGCGCAAGCACCCAGAGCAGTTTTCAACTGGGTGCGGAGCACCCATAGCACAACATGGACAAAAATTGCCATTAAGTGAAATTAAGAAGCTGTGTTGGCCCAAGTTCGTAGAGCGACAGGATGCCTCAAGCGGCATCAGTTTTTTATTGGCTGCCAGAGTTGTGTTATGAGACGTTGCACGTTGCGATAATCCTAATCTAAAATATTAAAGCTTTCTTCTTAAGACCCAACTTAATTTTCTTCTTAGGTTAGAGGATGATTTTTCTTTTAAAGTAATACAAGACGTCACTTTAAATTTCTATCTCTTAATTTTAATAAATACGTAACACGATGAGTTTAATAAAACGTATGTTTTGAATTAGTACGGTTGCAAATTGTCTCCACCTCATCGAAAGTACATTTTTTAATCTTAATAAAAGTTTCCTTAAATAATTAGGACACAAATAAAAGAGTGTATTTTGCGTTTTAGCTTTTAAATACTATAAAAAATGGTGGAAAGTCCATAAATTTTAAATATTTGTTGAATATCACTTATTAAAATATTATGCATTAAAAGTAAAACAAACTATAGACTTTCCACCATACTTTACCGTACTCTGAACCCATTTTTAAAAACAATTTCTGAAATTATTATTGTTCGGATCTGTATTTTTTGTGATAAAGAAGTCGGCGTCAGTTGTCATTAACAACGCGTTGAACTTGGACTTAAAGGTTTAATATTCTTGATGTATGACGTCAAAAAAGAACAACTAATAACGGTCTACTATTAACAAGACAAGAGCTCTGTACATATGCTATCGAGTAAATGCTTGAGGGGAGAAGGGAGAACATTTGGAAGTTGCTCCAAATCAAGAACCGTTAAAGAACGTTCATTTGAGTCGGAAGCAGCTCTCTACTCGCAAGTAACATTTTTTGTTGAACGGAAACCCTCTAGCGGGGATGAGAGTCAACCCTAAAATTTTAAATGCAAAGAGGGGTCTAATGCTATCTTATTTTAAAGGTATTTTTACCTAGATTATAACCCCCGAGTTTTACATCGCTACTATCTACGTAGCCCATACAGTGGCTAACCAAAAGTACAAAACCGGTTTAACATAATCTTTACATTGTTATTTAAAAAAATAGAAATTTTTTGTAACAATTCTAGTTTTATTGTTATTAGATGACATTCTTTGGTCGCCGTAAAGTAGTAAGGTGCAGTTTCTTTCGTTATAGAGTCGGCATAAAACAATGGATGTACTAATAGAATTGCCCAACTGTTTAACAATCAAAATCGACAACTCCATCGCAAGTATATTTTGCAGTTAGTCCAAAAATTTTGGGAAACAAGGTCAGTAACTAACAAATAACGTGAAATGGAAAATACTGTAATAAATGGTACAAAGGTGGCGATTTTAGGGCATGTTGTTCAAGAACCCACATTGAGCACAAGACAGTTGGCGATAACATCTGGTATTAAGAGAAGTAGCATTCAGAAGATATTGAAAAAACACAAGTATCATCCCTAAAAAATACATTTGGTACAAGAACTTAACTAAGACGATTTTGATAGGCGATTACAATTTTGTGAAATTATGACTAAACGAGCAATAAATGATCAGCAATTTCTTTTCAACGTTTTTTTCCTAAATAGTACGGTAAATTGTCACAACTGTCGTTATTGGTTCGATTCAAATCCCAGAATATTTCATGAACTACATACGCAACATTCGGAAAAACTGAATGTTTGAACTGGAATTTTTGGGAATCGTATAATTGGCCCTTTTTTTACCTGGAACTCTAACCGCAGAAATATATCTGGAAATATTAGAAAACGACATTCATTCAGCATTACTAGAGTTGATTGAGAATCACGACCAGTATATAGCAAACAACTTAATATTCCAGCAAGACGGTGCACCACCCCATTTTGCACTGACTGTTCGTCAGTATTTGGATCAAACATTTCCAGGTCAATGGATCGGAAGAAAAGGAAGTATTGGGTGGCCCCCACAGTTCCCGGATCTAACCCC
This sequence comes from Psylliodes chrysocephalus, assembly GCA_927349885.1. NCBI lineage: Eukaryota > Metazoa > Arthropoda > Insecta > Coleoptera > Chrysomelidae > Psylliodes > Psylliodes chrysocephalus. Next base: position 111,731,293 of record OV651813.1, on the reverse strand, counting down.
GTTAGATTTTTTATGGGGCCACTTAAAACTTATGCCACCCAGCCAACATCACTGGAAAATCTGCGACAACGGATAATTGATGACACTAGCGATTTTAGGGGGAAGTTTCACCCCCGCTAAAGGGATTCCGTTTAGGGGGTGAAACTGGCACAAAAATATTTCCCCCTAAAATCCGAGCGTTTTTTCGTAAATGACCTGAGTAGGGTTGCCACCTTTTTGAAAAGTGAACTAAAAAAAAGCTCGCCAAGCTTGTAACCAAAAAAAAATCCTTCTCGTCATTTTACCGACCATCTTAAAAACTTCAGCTTATATATTTTTGGAACCATGTCCCTTCCAAAGATATGTGCTGTAAAAAGACATTTGACGTAAAAAAAGACATTTTGCTTCAAAAAAAGGACTATCCTTTTCAAAAAAGGACAAGTGGCAACCCTAGACCTGAGTTGCCCAAAATTCGTTTTCAAATGGCCACCCTGTACATATACAATATTCTATTATGTGTACATTAATAAATCTTCTAAATTCATGATAGTTAATAAATGTTTTATATTGTGTTTCTACTTATTTCATTGGTACTCTAGCACCGCAGCACCACTGAATACCAGTGATGGCTGTAACGAGCATATAGGGTTGCCAGAGGCCAGAGGTAGGAGCCTCAAGCATACCGATTGTTGATATTCCCGTCTGCCGCTTCAATCCTCAAAACTCCAGCAATTCGACATTGGACAATCCTTTTTTTTTTTCAAGAAAATTGTCATAAAGTCAGCGCTTTAAAATGGCTTTTAAAGTGCTTTTAAAAACCGGTGGTGACCCTAAGTGTTGTGTGTAGGGGGGAAAGAGCTCTCATTTCCCGCATAGAGGCGTAGCACCCAAAGCAATTTTTGAGTTCCGGCGCCTATGTAGACAAAGATATAGTTTCAGAAAGCTCTTAAATAATGGAAATAAATTTCAAAATATAAAAACTTTCAATTTTCTTAAAATTAACGAGATTTCTCTCAGCCGTGAAAGAGCTTTTGTTTCCCGAAATGAGAAAATACTTTTCGAAATGGTAATTTAATATAAAAACAATGAAAACGTAACTTTGTGTGAAACTGAAGTGGTAAATTGCTCTCTTTTTTATTTATTTCCCCTTGTCTCTCACCGCCACGAATTTGAAACTTTTAATTTACGTTTAAATTTACAACGGATACTAAAAAGGAAGATAAAAGATAACAAAGTTCGGCGAATACAATTGAGAAAGAACACAATGTTGCTAAACAAGCATATCTGATATACTCAGCTATTGTGTAGGAAACTCAGTAGTTTTGCCTTTATAAAAACGTGTATGTCCTTATTTTTAAGCTTATCTACTTTCATTGAGAGACACCCATTTGGTTAACTGGGTCATAGAATAATACAGTGAGATGAAAAAGTGTGAAATAATTTAATTTGCGAGCAAGTTGAGCGTATTCTGCCTGAATATCTATTAGTAAAAAACTGCGGTATACAATAATGATGTCAATATATAGTAGTTTGTGCAACAAGGATGGATATGATGGCGATATCGCACGAAGAAAAAGTTAGAGCACGACGTCGTAGTCGGAGTGCTCAATCGTCCAAGTACGATACGGACAATCCACTAAAATTGTACAGTATATGTTTTCTACAACTTAGAGGTTATTTAGATAAAATAATTTTAACACAAAGATTTAAATTTATGACTTTTACTAAATTATAAATTAAAATAGGCGGCGTCTTGTCATATCTCGAGAACTGTTTATCTGAACAATATCGAGATTTTTTTACAAAATCGTTAAAGGAAAATATTTTTTCTACACCTTTTCATTACTATTAATATAAAACAATTAGCTTGAGTCGTAACTACTAAAGTATTTCACTTCTGTGGAATGTTTCTCAAAGACAATTTCATGTATTTGATTTGATAACTATTATATACTAAAAATTGTTCAATAGTATTTAGATTAAGCTCTGAAACATAAATCACAATAAAATAACTTTGTTTAATCACTTTACAATACATTACCATCTATAATTGTTTTGTTGTGCATATAATTCAATTCTGGTAGCATTCTTTTTATAATATCTAATTATTGTTTATATTGTTTGATTCGAATAGTTAGGTTATGTCACTTCTTCAGTTCTTCTTTTTGTTAGTTTGATAAATTGCACTACTTCGTGAATGCATGTCATTTGTTACTGAGTGGCCTTAGTTAGAACTGTTATTGCGTACATTCGTTCGTTTGTATACAAATTTTTATTTTAACCAATCAAAAGCTATTATTTCAAATTTTGTTTAAATTCATTTCAAAATTCAAAATAACGCAGATAATTTTTTGTGCCTTTCTGGAACTTTGAATAGCCATTTTGCAAGTTCGTTCCTTTCTGTTTGAAAAGCCGCAAGAGTCACATCATATCGTGTGAAGGCTAGTGTTAGTTTTGTCATCCCTTAATAGGTGAGTTTTTATTCAATAATTTTCTCAGGTTCTTTTACGAATCTCCTTCTTACGTTTCTGGATAGATATTATTTCCGTATTTCTTTTATCAGGGACCTACACTGGGACATAGTCCGGTAGAAAGCACGCCTTCCATGTTTTTTTGGTACTACATCGCTTGATGGTTTCTGAAGTACTCATTTATATGGAGATATCCATAATCAATACCTTGAATATCGTCCTTTTTATTGCATCAATTTATATTGGAATAGCTGTAATAGCCGCATTTGGTTTCGTCTTCACGATGTATGAGTTACCACATTTCAAAGTCCAGCTAAGTATTTTTCGAGACGTAGTTTGCTGCTTACAACTACATTCAGCTGTACCTTTCATCCAAGACCAGATTCAACTGTACCTTTCCTTTGGACAATCCGCCACGAATGGAGTCAACCTATTTGTTACCAGTAACCGGCCCGAGATCTGTTACCGAAAGATCTAAGTCCAGTGAGCGAACCACGAGTTCACCAAACCAGGTTTTATTTAATAATACATTTTTTTATTTAACTATTTAATTTAAATATAACACAACTGATAATTATAATTTGGTATATAATTTAGAACATAAAGTTATTTAATTTATATTAAAGGTTGTAAACCGAACATAGCTATGAAAGGTATTGTGGTATTAATATTTATTTTCCTACGACCACTTAGGAAAGTGACACATATCACACTATATAGTCCTATGGAAAGTGTCCTATATCACACGCGTATAACTAAGAATTTACTTTCCACCCAAGTGAGAATATGTTACTTTCCGCAGTAGTTGTCAAAAAATGTCAAACGCCTAATTTCTATTTTGATCTATGTAATGTCCATATTAATACTAAAATCGATATGATTGTTAAATTATTGAAATTGTTTTAAATTAGATCCTAGATATTTATCTTTAACAATTATTATTAAAATAATTTTAAAATAACTAAGATTATGTTTGCTCTTTAATTTGGGTAAATACATAACCGATTAGATCATTCAATTGACGTAAGGCCCATTAGCTCAGTTGGTTTAGACGTCGAACTTATCAACTTTGCCATTTTTTGACCGCGTTCAATCTATGGTTCAAATCCTGGCGGAGCCGAATTTTTTTTTTGTTTTTTTTTTATTTTTTATTAGTTTTTTTTGTTTAGAAAATATGAAAATTGAATAAATACGATTATTGTTGATTATTTTTTTAAATACATTTTAATTAATATAGTAATAATAACCTTGGTTTTACATTTTTTTGATATTATTTTGTAAGCTAATTTCTATTTTGATCTATGTAATATCCATATTAATACTAAAATCGATATGATTGTTAAATTATTGAAATTGTTGTAAATTAGATCCTAGATATTTATCTTTAACAATTATTATTAAAATAATTTTAAAATAATGTTTGCTCTTTATTTTGGTTAAATACATAACCGATTAGATCATTCAATTGACACAAGGGCTGTTAGCTCAGCTGGTTAGGACGTCGAACTTATCAATTTTGCCATTTTTCGACCGCGTTCAATCTATGGTTCAAATCCTGTCGGGGCAGAATTTTTTTTTTGTTTTTTTTTATTTTTTTTATTTTTTTTTTATTTTTTTTAGTTTTTTTTGTTTAGAAAATATGAAAATTGAATAAATACGATTATTGTTGATTATTTTTTTAAATACATTTTAATTATTATAGTAATAATAACCTTGGTTTTACATTTTTTTGATGACATTATTTTGTGGTCGTAGGAAAAATATTGTACATCACTTGTGTGAAAAGTGATTTTCCACACTCGTGTGATAGTCGCACTCGGCTTGCGCCTCGTGCGACTATATTTCCCACTCGTGTGAAAAATGTCACTTTCCACACTCGTAATGTAATATACTATTAATATTATACATATTTTCTAATTAACTATAATAATTTAAAAATCACAATTTTAAACATTAACTTCATTTATTGAGAATGTTAAGTTGATAAACATAGGTAATAAGTTTGAAAGGTCATCATTTACATATAGATAAACCAGTAACTCTATTTTAAATATAATTTGTAAATAAATTGAGAGTGACTTAATAAGTTGTTTCGTTTCCTTTTTTTTGGTACATAAATTTTCCCTTTTCAGAAAAGTTCATAATCATTGTTTATTTAAAAGTTTATTTGAATATTGGTTAATATCAAACAATATCAATATCATTGTAAGTAACTTTAAATTTTGCAACTTGGGAAAGTTTTAGTCGTATAGTTTGATATTGACATTTATTGTATTAAAGTTGCATGGCGCTCGACATTATTACTTTACTCAAACACATTGATTTAATTCCGAATTCACCGTAGCTCTCCAGACTGAAAAGCTGCCGTTCGCAGTGTGTTGCACTTAAAATTTATAATATTCAAATTTCTATTTTTTTATTTTTTTAAAAAATCAGACATCTCAGAAAAAGTGCGGCACAACATACATGGGTATTTGCTTATCTACGCACAGATTACAAAACGAAATAGTATATTACATTACGAGTGTGGAAAATCACTTTTCACACAAGTGATGTACAATATTTTTCATACGACCAAAAAATAATTTCATCAAAAAATGTAAAACCAGGTTATTATTATAATAATTAAAATGTTTTTAAAAAAATAATCAAAAATTATCGTATTTATTCAATTTTCATATTTTCTAAACAAAAAAAAAAATAAAAAAAAAATAAAAAATACAAAAAAAAATTCTGGCCCCGCCAGGATTCGAACGCGGTCGCTCGCCAGGTCTCAAATGACAAAGTTGATAAGTTTGACGCTCTAACCATCTAAGCTAATAGGCCATGCGTCAATTTAATTATCTAATCGGTTATGTGTTTAACCAAGATTTTTTCAATTTTTCATTTGACGTTGTTTCTCAATTAGCCTTTTTCCTGAGAAGATTTAAAAAAGATCCACTAGGGGCAGCACCGGTGGGGGGGTACATATGTTTCGAATTCTCTATTGACAACAACGTCAAACGTACGTTTTATTGTTATTAGAATAAATAAATATTGTGATAAATTTTTACAAAACATTGTGCGTTTGCAAATTGTACGTCTGACAATCGTTACAAGCAAGATGGTGTAAAATTTGTGCCTTTTATAAAACCACAAGTTGACAAAAAAAAGTGTTTGGAGTGGATACATTTATCACGAAGGGCAGATTTAACAGTTAAAAAAATTTAAAAACATACTTTTATTTGTACAAGACATTCAAATGGGCCAACAATATAAAACCCAAATCCATTGCCAGCGACAGTTTCAAAGGTTAGTAATTGTTTATTCAAAGAGGTTATATTTTATATCAGTTTACATATTATTATTATTGATAGTAAATAATGAACTTAAACTTCTTTTTAATTGTGTATGAAATATAAAAGACAGCAACGATGTATTGAAGAGGACTTAAGCACTGGAAAAAATAAACATCAAAAACTTATCTGTTCTACTGTTACTGATGTTGAATCACTACAAATTAGTAATAAAAATGCTAATAGTAATCAAAAATCCAAATTAAATAATAATTTAGCCTCTGATCTTGCACTTTTGCAACTTTCATAGCGTTTTCGACTGGTCACACTCAGTTCACACTCGTGTAGTGCGAGTTTTCGTTGCTCATTAGTAACGTCATGCAAACTTATTCCAACCGAACACGCAGTTGATCACCCAGTGCATTATATTGTATTTGACAGCTATTATCTGAGTGATAAGTAGAAGTAGTACCTTCCAAATTGCAAACAAGATCCAAGCCAAGCTTTCATTTTAGACATTTATTTAATATTGTTATAGAAATTTTTATCAACAGATTAACATAAATATACTCATGTTTAAATTCTTAAGATGTCAACGTATACTATGCATATACAAGAACATTTATGGTACCTAACTGGGAGTCATCCAGGTGCGACACCACCGATTTAATGTCATCTTTTATTTTTGGCAGTTTAGTTTTATTAAACTTAGCCTTAATTAAATCTTCTGAATCTGACGAAGAAGTTTCCAATATTTCTTTACAAATTCTAAAAAATTTACATATTTTAGAAAAAATTCTTCATTTGCCATCGTCATATTAGTTACGACTGAACTGAAACTAAAAACCTGTCTCTAAACTCGGTTCACAAAAGTGCGCACTGGTTTATTTTTTTGAGTTCAACTGATTCCAACCGAAAAGTCAAAAACTGACCCGGTTCGCACTGCTCTTACGAGTCGAAAACAAATTTTGCACCGAGTGTTAAAAAGTGCGCACCAGTTTCACCAGTCGAAAACGCCATCAATTTCGCTCCAGGTACATCATTTTCCGTTCATTTTCATTATAAATCTATACGTTTGACATTGTTAATAGAAAATTCAAAACAAATGTATCCTCCCACCGGTGCTGCCCCTAGCGGATCTTTTTTAAATCTTCCCAGAAAAAATGCTAATTGCAAAAGCATCCAAATTGCATAGCTGATAACTTGTCGGTGAGCCATTGGTAGTTGTGCTTTTAGCCAAAACATCTACATACTTATTATGTTTTAGCCCTATATGTGCTTTAACCTTGCAAAACCACTTTTACTCAATATTCAAAAATACAACCAAAAATTCCGAATGTGCATTGGTTTAAAAACTATTCACTTCCTCGAAAGTATATCACAACTATCATTAGATTAAAATTTGGACATGCATGTTACCCAGCACATTTATTCAAAATCCATGTTATAGATTCGGAGATATGTACTATGTGTCAAGAGAAAGGCGATCTAAATCATATTTTCTTTAGTTGTGCAAACTATACCCAACAATCTCAAGATCTAATACAAACTCTAATTAAAAATAATGTATTTCCTCCATTTAACATTTGCCATCTCCTCTCACTTAATCAAAAAAAAAAAAAATTACGACCCCTTGATAAAATTTGTGTATGAAAGTAAAATATGTTTGTAATTAATAGTAGTCTTGCAATACCTATGTTCTAACCCAATTATTATATACCTACCTTTCCGTGGCCTAGTTTTGTGTGTAAAAAAAAATGTCTTGACGGGCCCCTAGACAAGAAGAAATGTTTTCCTTTTTTTTTTCCTTTGTTTATTCCTTGCTTGCCTTATCTTCTTTTATATATTTTTCTTCTTTTCTTGCTTAGGACAGAAGTGTGTATGATTGAATGTATGTATTTAGAGTGATAATGCAATTTAAACTTATAATAATAATAATAATAATAATATTTGAATAATAATTGTTAAAGATAAATATCTAGGATCTAATTTACAACAATTTCAATAATTTAACAATCATATCGAGTTTAGTATTAATATGGACATTACAAAGATCAAAATAGAAATGATGCATTTGACATTTTGTGACAGCTGCTGCGGAAAGTAGCATATTCGTACACGGGTGGAAAGTAAATTCTTATTCATAGGCGAGTGATATAGGGCACTTTCCATAGGAATATATAGTGTGATATGTGTCACTTTCCTAAGTGGTCGTAGGAAAAAGTATACTATTACTGAATGAATATATTTCATATCCGTTCTAGGTAGTGGGAACACTGCAAAAAAATGAAATCCACCAATCACCGTTCATATTTTGATCAACTGACTGCTATTATTTTTAAACTTTTAAATAAATGACAATTCTGTCAAACTAAGTGTCGGTATAATTTTTAGTTATTGAAACATACATTAAAATGGGTTATTCTTGTGTAGAATCGATAAATAGTAGCATTTGTTTTTAAATAAAACTAGGATGAAGTCAATTTAATTACGAATATTAAAGCAACAAAAATAAAATAGGTGGTTAGCGTTTTTGCTTAATTGAACTTTTTTTTTTTAATTATTAAAAGTCTTAAATTATTTTAAAATTGGTTATTTTGTCTTAATAACCTAAAATATTTTGTTTATTTGTAAAAATATAATTGGGTTTTCATAAAAAAATCTATATCATTTTAAACCCAACTATCAGGAAAACTAAACAACATTTTGAAGTGTGTTGTATTTTATTATTTTCCTGTGTTAGTTTCGGGTGTTGCAACAGAAAGAAAACATGTAAATATGTTTAGTTTTAAAGAAAATTTCTAGGCAAGTCATGATTTCTCGTGGTTTAGATACCAAAAGTCAAAGTAATTTTTTGAGTACTGTAAAAAATTCTTTTCTGGATTTTGGTGTAAGAATGTCATATTCTCGCACGCAAAATCGTTGAAGAATGAAGCTCATTCTTAAACGATTTTTGGTAACTTTTTGTGACCAAGATTTAAATTTAATCCATTATTTATGATTTCTCGTATTGTAGACTACTTGTATGTCGCAACACTTTAGACTTACCAAACCTTATCACCGCGTTTTATATGTTTGGAATGCCTGATTCATTGATCTGGCGACCTGGGGATGAGATATGTGTGAGCGCAAAGTGGGACCCTTTCCCCCACTATTGTTAGTTTAACTTGTTAATTTTGTAGGTTATATTTCTAGTGTTATCTGTGTAATTAAATTTAATTTTTATTTGTGTTTGAACGATTTTTGAGTGTTAGAATCTTTATATTACATAATACATAGTACATAATACCTGGATATATAATACGTTTCAGCTCTAGCAATGCTCGTTTAAGTAAAAAGTTGACTGGAATACCATTTTTTAGGGTAGCATAAATTAAAAATATCCTACAGGACAGTATAATGGTCGATTTCTATAGAACGTGTAAATGTATGCTTTTAAATATGCAAAAAATAGCATCCGTCAAATTTTGGAATATTGGAATAATACTTTTTCATACGAAATAATTTTTATAGATTTATAAAAAATCCTGAAAAACGAATTATAATATCAACTTAAAATTGTTGGTAAAAATCAAGCTCTACAAGGGGATGAAGCTTATTGAATCTGAAAAAATCTGTTAAACTGTAAAAAGTATAATATAAAATGCCACACATTATATATGTTCATTCTAGTTTGTATCTGTGTATTGGGTTGGCACGGATCTTATAAAATAAACATATTAGTATCCTTGTTTTGTTTTATTTGCCAATAGAAGGTATTTAAAAATATATTATTTTATTTACCATGTGTGACAAATTGTAAAAATGATAAAATTTTCAATAAAAACTGAAAAATATTAGGTAAAGTTTCATATAATAATATTTTTTACACAAAAATCAATCTCAAGCTTCCTACATAACCTGATATATATTTAAAAATCTGATGTGTCCAACACATGACTTTCCTATCTAGTTTTTACAGGCTTTTTCCGGTTATTTTGTACAATCTATTGCAGCACATCCATAAATGTTTAGAGGATAAAATAAATATATACATTATCCACATACATCTACCTCGAAATATTTTTCTATAGATATTCATTGAAAATGAAAATATTGAAAAATTTAAATTTAGCACTTTTCCTACAATTTTTCCATTACGGTCCATTTTAGAAAAATCATGTATAAACAAAAATTTTAGAGATCGATATCGCAAACAACTTTTATTTTAACAATTTTCATAAAAATCGGAATTTTGCACATTTTGTCAAATTTCTCGAATACGGACCATTTCAAAAAATTTTGACATAAAACAAAAATTATAGATAATAATATTAGAAATAACTTTTATTTAAAAATTTTTTTTTCTCCAAACATAATTAACATATATTCCATAAAATATAAAAACGGCCCCCCATAAAGTACCCCCCAGATGTTCCGACTTTGTCCATAATCTAATCATTTCACGTCAGGCCGAAATAAAACTTAAGTTTAAAATTTAATGTTTTTTTCTTTATCCGTTTTTGAGTTTTCTTCAAATTTCGAAATTTACACATTTTCTCAAATATCTTGAATACGGTCCATTTTAGAGAAATTATGTATAGGATAAAAATTATAGAGAATTATATTACAAACAACACTTTTGTTTGAACAATTTTTATAAAAAAATATTTTTTTACATTTTGTCAAATTTCTCGAATACGGACCATTTTAGGAAAATTTTGTATAGAACAAAAATTTTAGATAATAATATAAGAAGTAACTGTTATTTAAAGAATTTTCTTTCTCAAACGTAAATAACAGATATATTCCATAAAATATAAAAATGACCACCTATAAAGTACCCCCCCCCAGATGTTCCGGCACTGACCAAAATCTAATCAGCATATTGGACGCTGGAACAAAGCTTAAGTTTAAAATTTGGTATTTTTCTGTGTATCGGTTCATGAGTTATGCGACACACAGACGCACACACGCACAGACGCGCGCGCGCGCGCGCGCGCACACACACACACACACACACACACACACACACACACACACACACACACACACACACACACACACACACACACACACACACACACACACACACACACACACACACACACACACACACACACACACACACACACACACACACACACACACACACACACACACACACACACACACACACACACACACACACACACACACACACACACACACACACACACACACACACACACACACACACACACACACACACACACACACACACACACACACACACACACACACACACACACACACACACACACACACACACACACACACACACACACACACACACACACACACACACACACACACACACACACACACACACACACACACACACACACACACACACACACACACACACACACACACACACACACACACACACACACACACACACACACACACACACACACACACACACACACACACACACACACACACACACACACACACACACACACACACACACACACACACACACACACACACACACACACACACACACACACACACACACACACACACACACACACACACACACACACACACACACACACACACACACACACACACACACACATCATCGCGAAAATAGTCAAAACTGATTCAGGGGACCTCAAAACGTAAAAATCCGTCGAAAACTCGAGGTCGAAAAAATCATGATTCCTATACTTTCCTTATATCTGTATACAGATAGGAAAGTAAAAGTAATCTCAAAATATAAAGAAAAGTCAGTTGACTAACTAATAATGTTTATAGATGGTTCTTAACGTCTTAAAAACAAAACAAATATTACAATAACTAAAATATTCATTTATTCGTTCATTATTAATTGCAGTGCTTGAAAACAGTATGATAATGATAATAATAACTACACTTAATATAAATTCAAATAAAAAAAAAACAGCGATATTGGCTTTTGTACAAAGTTTTGAACCGAACTTATAAGTGCTAGGGGCTAGAACTCTTCGTGTCTCAACGCAGAGAGACTGTAGGTAAGTAGGTACCATTTAGATTTGGGTAAAAGGATTATTGGGCAAATTCCTTTTATCTTTTATATTTTTTCACCGCACTAAACCTTCTTCTATTGTTTAGTTTCCCTGGGCTTGGATGCATCTCCATAGCAGCTATAACTGCCTCCGTGGCGACGCTAATATTTTCCTAGTAAGCACTGGGAATGTCAGCAAAGTCCACAAATGTGTGGTTGGCTTCTTGAGTGATCTCCTGTTGATTTGATTTTATTGCTAGTTCCATTCTCTTTTAAACTTGGCTACACCGTACTGATGAAGACCAATAGTCAGAAACACGTATCTATGGTTTGCCTTTAGGCATTTTTTAAATTTTTTTTGAAGTATTTGCCCAATAATCCTTTTATCTTTTATATTTTTTCACAGCACTGAACCTTCTATATTAGCAGGTAAACACATTTTTGTGTGATTACTCATTGTAATATATTGTAAAGAACATTAGCAGTCAAGAGCGGGAGGTGCAGGGAACGATGACGGTAGTCTGCATTCTTCCAGGCAGAACAAATTAAGTCGCCTTGAGTGTTATAGTTGATGCTCACGCATTGTTCTATTTGACTTAATTATTAATAATTGCTATTATCAGAAGTGGGATTCACTCACTAAAAGTACCACGGAAGTTCAGGGGGTTGACTATTTCTGTGAGTATTTCCAAGATTAATAATTCGTTAAATTTATCAATTGATTGATTGTTTGAGATTGTTATTGGCCATATTGGCGACTGTCCTTTTTTGTGTTAATTCGTTAAATTTGTCAGTTGACTAATAATTGTTTGAAATTGTTATTGGCAATATTGGTGGTATTCATTTGAAACAAAGTCATCTTGTAGAGGCAAATAATTGTATGTAGCCCATAGATGGTATTTTCGTGTTTAAAAAAATGCCACTATGGAGCTTATTGTTTTAAAAAGAAACTTACCAACCATCTAGCTCTCGAATAAATTATATTATTTATTGATTTTGATAGTTTTTTTTTTAAATAAATTTATAATTGAACTATCTGATAGATACCGAAGAGAAATGTAGATTGGCAATTGTAATTTAGAGCACTAATAACGTTAAAAGGTGTACGCAACGTAACTTTTAAAAATATAAAAATAAGAATTGAATGCAAAGGTATAGGTTCCAAAACTTGTTTTTATGATGTGGACAATTTAGCAGTGGTCTACTTTGCTATTTTGTAGTCGTTTAATTTTTAATTTTGGTAGCAATTAGATGAGAAAAAAAATGTTTTCTTTATTAAAAGAAATTTATATTATATCTATCAATAACCGGCTGAGAGAAGCTTTGAAAAACAAAACGCAGACAAACTTAAACATTTATTGTTAAATTTGTTTAAATTTGGAAATAATTATTTAACAATATATTGCACTGAGTTAAAAATAAAGCTAGCTAGTGACTAAGTAATTAATTATCACAAGTACTGTTTGTTGGCAACGAGAAGAGAAAATAAATATTCCTTTTCATACAATTTATATTGATTATTGATTCTGTTGAGCCGTGATTTAAAATAACAAATAACCACAAATGGTTTTAAACACGCTTTATTTATCGTCAATGTTTTTTAAGAAATATGTAATTCTATACTCTTTAAAAAATGACAGAAATAACTAAAACATTAGAGAATTATATAACGATGTTTGGTACGTATTATAATTAACTGTGGAACAAATTTTACCAATAAAAAAATCCTTATTCGTAAATATAAATATTAAGCGTCATTAAATTTTAGCAGGGGTGCTACTGGAAAAATTTTTCAGAATGGACGAGCGCTCTTTCTAAATTACGATTAATTATTAATTCTACCATTCGGAAAGTTAAGTACAGGTCAGGTTAATCCCTGAGGAGTACCTCTGAACTTACTGTTGTTTTCATGTTACTCAAAAGTCAAGTACAGGTCAGGTTAATTTCTGAGGAGTACCTCTGAACTTAACGATGTATTCATGTCACCAGAAAGTCAAGTACAGGCCAGGTTAATCCCAGAGGAGTACCTCTGAACTTCTCTACTGTTTTTATTTAGTAACAAAGTTAAGTAAGTTAAGTACAGGTCAATTAAATATCTAAAGAGTACCTCTGAACTTCCATTTAAAGCTTTAGCTTTTGCAAATAAAAAGTTAAGTAGAGGTCAGTTAAATATTTAAGAAGGAGGTACTGAACTTTAATTTAAAAGTTTTTTTGTGATTAAAGAAATTAAGTATAGGTCAGCCAAATATCTAAGGAGTACCTCTTAACTTATTGCTTTTATTTTGTCTGCTTGCACAAATTTAGTGAAATCTTTTGAAATAATAAATATAGTGTAATTGTTAGCATCGTGCAAGCTTTATTTTTTATAAATGTGGTCTGGTAAATGGTATAAGGAATCCGAGGATTCACAATTACAGAAAAATCGCTAAGTTGTACTGTCCTGGATGGGCGGTGTAATTCTTTTATTTTTGGTTTTTCCTTTATATTTTGTTGCCTAAATGATATATTAACTGCCCGAGACCTACAACATGACTTGCTTTTTAACCACGCGAACGCAGGTGTTAAGCATTTTGTGACTAGTAGAGTGAAAAATGCTGGACGGATATTGTTGAAATCCGAGGAGTATAGTGTTTGTTTTGAAATTATTTTAAACATATTAATTGAAAAATGTCGGACGGATGTTGTTGATATCCAAAGAGCAGATTGTGTTTTAAATTATTTTAAAATATTCTTGAATAAAGTGTTATTATAAGACATTGGGTGTTGTGTCACTTAAGTCACTTATTTAAAAATGCAAGGTTTTGCCTCGTCTCAGAATGTGACGAGAGGATGAGCAAACAACTTTTTTGAAATAATTGGTGTGGAAAGAATTTGGCGGCTGATCTTGTAATTTTGTTATTTTTACTTGAAAATGTCTTTTCTTTTTGTTTATTATTTTTATAATTTAAAATAATACAAATTAATAACCAGTCGTTACAAAAAAAAGAGAATATTTCGAGAGCTAAATATAGATCAGTATGGCCGTGTTAGCAGGTAAACAAATTTTTATGTGATTACTCATTGTAATATAATATAAAAAACATTAGCAGTCAAGAGAGGGGAGTGCAGGGAACGATGACGGTAGTCTGCATTCTTCCAGGCAGAATGAGTTGAGTCGCCTTGAGTGCTATAGTGAAATCAAGCTGTTGGTTAATGCTCACGCATTGTTCTATTTGACTTAATTATTAATAATTGCTATTTTATATATATATATATATATATATATATATATATATATATATATATATATATATATATATATATATATATATATATATATATATATATATACGTAGCCAAATACAAAAGCGAGGCCCGATGTAGTCAACACACCACCCGAGGCCCTCCTGAAGGAGTGATTTTTTGAATATAAATTTTAATGTTTTAGAATGTACTAATAATGTTAAATTATAACGCCACAAGAGGGGTAATATATTTCTAAAATTTAAACATACATGTTTGCAACGTGCATGCGAGTCCCTTAACAATGTTTAACTGACATGAGAGGCCTTCTGTTTATAAATTACTTTTTCAATATACATACGAGTCCCTGCGACGTTGTCAAGATGGGCCCATAAAATTTGCCCTTCAAAAGGTTTGACTCGAAGAATGTTTACAGATCTTTACAACAAATCTCTTTTGTATGAGTTCGCGCGTATAGTGGTATAATAGGTTTGTTCCAACACGTGCGAAAACGGTAATATTACGATACAAAGTATGCGGTCTGTACAAAAATTGTTTACATCGTTTGACTTGTTCCGAAATATTATCGATTCCACTTTGTGCGTTTTTAGAATAATCTATTTTACGGAGAGAAAAATGTTATGTAGAGAAGTTGTAGGTATTATAGAGATGCCTATAAAAGGAGATATATTATATCTTTATTTGTTTGTTTTGTTGTATTCTAAATAAAAAAAAAGCTTGGCGAGGGTATTAATTTAAACTATATCATCCATTTAAAACACTAAATCTCTGACTTTAATTATTGTTTTTGCCCTCTAACATAAAACATTAACAATAGTAATACAGACAAAACAAAACTATAATTTTAATCGTGAATCTGTCTCGCTCAACGCTGGGTTCCAATGATTTAATTACGCTAATTTGACATCAGCACAGATTTTGCCAAAATGAGGAATACAGATTTTTACTTTCCTATCTGTATACAGATATAAGGAAAGTATAGGAATCATGATTTTTTTCGACCTCGAGTTTTCGACGGATTTTTACGTTTTGAGGTCCCCTGAATCCGTTTTGACTATTTTCGCGATGATGTCTGTGTGTGTGTGTGTGTGTGTCTGTGTGTGTGTGTGTGTGTGTGTCTGTGTGTGTGTGTGTGTGTGTGTGTGTGTGTGTGTGTGTGTGTGTGTGTGTGTGTGTGTGTGTGTGTGTGTGTGTGTGTGTGTGTGTGTGTGTGTGTGTGTGTGTGTGTGTGTGTGTGTGTGTGTGTGTGTGTGTGTGTGTGTGTGTGTGTGTGTGTGTGTGTGTGTGTGTGTGTGTGTGTGTGTGTGTGTGTGTGTGTGTGTGTGTGTGTGTGTGTGTGTGTGTGTGTGTGTGTGTGTGTGTGTGTGTGTGTGTGTGTGTGTGTGTGTGTGTGTGTGTGTGTGTGTGTGTGTGTGTGTGTGTGTGTGTGTGTGTGTGTGTGTGTGTGTGTGTGTGTGTGTGTGTGTGTGTGTGTGTGTGTGTGTGTGTGTGTGTGTGTGTGTGTGTGTGTGTGTGTGTGTGTGTGTGTGTGTGTGTGTGTGTGTGTGTGTGTGTGTGTGTGTGTGTGTGTGTGTGTGTGTGTGTGTGTGTGTGTGTGTGTGTGTGTGTGTGTGTGTGTGTGTGTGTGTGTGTGTGTGTGTGTGTGTGTGTGTGTGTGTGTGTGTGTGTGTGTGTGTGTGTGTGTGTGTGTGTGTGTGTGTGTGTGTGTGTGTGTGTGTGTGTGTGTGTGTGTGTGTGTGTGTGTGTGTGTGTGTGTGTGTGTGTGTGTGTGTGTGTGTGTGTGTGTGTGTGTGTGTGTGTGTGTGTGTGTGTGTGTGTGTGTGTGTGTGTGTGTGTGTGTGTGTGTGTGTGTGTGTGTGTGTGTCTGTATAACGCATAACTCATGAACCGATACACAGAAAAACACCAAATTTTAAACTTAAGCTTTGTTTCAGCGTCCAATGAGCTGATTAGATTTTGGGCAGTGTCGGAACATCTGGGGGGGTACTTTGTGGGTGGTCATTTTTATATTTTATGGAATATATCTGTTATTTACGTTAAGAGAAGAAAATTACTTCTAATATAATTATCTATAATTTTTGTTTTATGCAAAATTTTCCTAAAATGGTCCGTATTCGAGAAATTTGACAAAATGTAAAAAACATAATTTTTTATAAAAATTGTTCAAATAAAAGTTGTTTATAATATAATTCTCTATAATTTTTGTCCTATACATAATTTCTCTAAAATGGACCGTATTCGAAATATTTGAGAAAATGTGTAAATTTCGAAATTTGAAGAAAACTCAAAAACGGATAAAGGAAAAAACATTAAATTTTAAACTTAAGGTTTATTTCGGCCTGACGTGAAATGATTAGATTTTGGACAAAGTCGGAACATCTGGGGGGGTACTTTATGGGAGGCCGTTTTTATATTTTATGGAATATATCTGTTATTTATGTTTGGAGAAGAAAATTGTTCAAATAAAAGTTACTTCTAATATTATTATCTATAATTTTTGTTTTATGTCAAAATTTCCTGAAATGGTCCGTATTCGAGAAATTTGACAAAATGTGCAAAATTCTGATTTTTATGAAAATTGTTGAACTAAAAGTTGTTTGCGATATCGATTTCTATAATTTTTGTTTATACATGATTTTTCTAAAATGGACCGTAATGGAAAAGTGCTAAATTAAAATTTTTCTGTATTTTCGTTTTCAATGAATATCTATAGAAAAATGTTTCGAGGTAGATGTATGTGTAAAATGTATATATTTAGTTTATCCTCTAAACATTTATAGAGATGCTGCAATAGGTTGTACAAAATAACCGGAAAATGCCTATAATAACTAGATAGGAAAGTCATGTGTTGGACACATCAGATTTTTATTTTTACAGAGGGTGAGATGAATAATTTATATTGCCAATTATCTTTGTCTAGAAGATTAAGTGAAAATATAGACATTTAAAATTTTAAAATATATTTTTTTTAATTTTAAGTTAAAGCAAAAATATAAAATTATTCAAAGAAATGTTTCTAAAGTTGGCTTTAGAAAAATTTACGCATGTCGGAGCATTAAATTATTTTTCTTTTTAAGTTTTATTTTGAATTTAATTCAGAATCGTTCGTAGTTATTACGGACATGGGACATGAATCGTATCTTTATATTTGTCGATCATGGCCTACTTTAGAAACATTTTTTTTAGATATTTTTTTTTGTAAAGTTCTGTGTTCCGCTGGAACCACTGTTTCAAAATTTGTTTTAGTTTTTATGGAAAACAAAGCAAACATTTTAATATCACTTTTTTTAAGCTTTTAAGAATTTGTATTCCTACTTTCTTTTTATCAGTTTGAAAGAGCTCACCTGCTAAGCGATTCCGGTCTAATACCGGGACCGGTTAATATCAGTTCTAAAGGCCATCTAGGCCCGCAGCTTTTGATATAACATTCTTTCCCAATTTACGTCATTTTGACGAAAAAAAAATATATATACAGGGTGAGTCGGGAGGAGCGCACCAAACTCTAGGAGTATATTATACACGTGAAAATAATTTAAAAAAACTCATATGTTCTTATCCGATTTTCATTTGTTTTCAAGTTATGGCGTAATTAAAAATGTTCATCTAGCTTTCACTTCTGAATTTTAACATTATCAAAGTATGCCATATGTTCAAGGCTCAAAGGCATTTGATAATTCTGACGGTTTGATGAACTGTCAGTGTACAGTGAACAGTAACTGAACGTTTAATTTCGAATTTATGTAATTGTTAGTGCTGCAAAATGCCAGATACTTATTCAAATTTAGAATAAGAGAATTTTTATGTGTAAATTTGTTTATTTGTTAATATGCTATAACTTGAAAACAAATGAAAATCGGATAAGAACATGAGTTTTTTTACATTATTTTCACGTGTATAATATACTCCTAGAGCTTGGTGCGCTCCTCCTGACTCACCCTGTATAAACAACGTATTCTTGTATCTATAACAATTTATGATATAGGGTGTTTACCAGGGGTGTTAAATACCAGAATTCATAATAATCGTTTTCATTAGTTTTGGTGAAAATTGATACACATTTTAGTGACAGTACCTACTTGTGTTAACCAACGATAAAAAAGTTGAATAAAAATATTTTAGAGTAACATTTAGCAATATAGCAATTTTTTATTTTATGAACTATTTTGAATGAAAATAAAAATAAAAAATTGTCATAGAAAGATGAATGGCTTGTTCCTACTTCAGAATTAATTAATTTACCAGATAATAAAGTGACTCTGTATTTGAATAGTTTAGAATCAATATCAAATTTGGATATTTTCAATTTTGTATACGAGATTGGATGCACTGAAAAAGCATATACATTATTGCAGCCTGTCAATTTTACGTCATAAAGTCTTCAAGACGTAAGTGACAATGTAAAAAAAAATGTATTATTTATATCGATTAATAACAAATTATAAAGAATTTTCATTGAAGATGATTTTTTTTTATTTATTATGTTTGTCATGTTTGTTCTAAAATAATATTGATGTTGAAAACAATATTGGCAATGTTAATGTAGGTAACAATATTGGTAAAAATGAAAACATTTTAATTTCAAAAAATGATAATGTTCCTTTTTTAATTGAAACTAACAAAAATGAAAATGATGGAATCGTTACAAATGAGGTAAGTATCTATATTTTACAGATTTTAAATTATTATTCCAAATAAGTTGAAGACGGATATAAAGGATGAAGATAGGAAGAATAAATTCTTGTACAAGACTAAAAAAATATTATTTAATATCTAGTAAAATTAAAGGTTAAAAAGTCTTATCTTTATTGTAAATCTATTAGAAACACATTTTATAGAAAAATAGATGAGAACACATACGTCAAAAAAAATATTTAAAGTGGCATGTCGTATTTTGTAGTTAGTTACATGGAAAGGGGGAGACAGTGAATAACATGTAGGTACTTTGTCCCGGTGGTGGGAGCTGTCGTTTAACCTGTCAAATTCAAAATAACGTTTCACATCGATGGAGTTTCTCGTCTTAGCTGAAAATAAAATAATTTTCTTCTAGACGTCTATAACAATAAAAAAACTCTTCAGTGGCGGAGCAAGACCTAAATTTTATGTGGGCAAGATATATTTTTGCAAGGACCTCTGGAGGCGCAAGAAGACGTATTTTATATAGATAAATAACATTGAAACTTGTATAAAAAAAATGATAACAACTCTTAGACTTTAACTAATATTTTTAAGTAATTATTACTAGCAGTAAAGAATTACAGAAACATAAATTTCCTGCTTTTAGCTTTACTGAACTCTTGTACCATAATCCAGATTATATATCTGCTTCAATAGATAAAATTGACAATGCTAAAGTCTTTGCTGGCCCATTGTACTTCTTAATTTTTTATTAGTTTTAATTTTGAAAAGCTCCTTTCAGCAGTTGTACTTACTGGTACTGTTAACAAAATTTGAATAACAATATAAATATTTGGATACATTTCTTTCAACTTATTTTCTATTATGTATTGGAGCAGCTGTTTTACACCTTTATTGAAATCAGGTAAATTTAGGATCATTATTTGTAAATCTTCATAAAATTCGTAAGGTTTGAAATCACTACTCTCACCCACTCGAGAACAGTCCACTTTAAATAATTTTAAAGGTGATGCTTTTAAAAACAAATACAAAAATAAGTCAAAAATCATATAAAGGGGGACGTCTTAGGAAAGAAATAGAAAAGAAAAAAAAGCGAAACGTAAAGAAAGAGAGCGCAAACAAAAACGCAAAAGACGCACCTTTTAAATGATTTACTTTTCACCTCTAGAATCGAATATTAGAGGAGAATAAAAAAAAGTAAACCAAATCGGAACGTTTTGTTAAATATAATAATTCGATTTTTAGTTTTTAATATAATTATATTGTTTTATAAATAAAGTAGTTTATTTTTAATATTCTTGCATAGAACCATTGCCAAAAAGCAGTTTTGAATTGACACACTATATGTGCGTAATAGTTTAAATATTTCTCTTTAACGAGCAAAACTTTTAAAGGTCCTAACCATAAAACCATTTTTTTTTTACTTATTTTAGTTCAATGGACCGGTTTACTTTTTATTTAATATTTATTCCTTTCAATCAGTGGATTCTCACATCAAAATCTGTTTATACAAACAGAAAACAAAATAAGCGAATATATGGCCATTTACAGGATTTTACCAATGTAGCATACCTACTTAGTAAAAATTGTAGTTTGTGCAACAAGAGTAGATATGGACAATCAACTTGAGTCGTACAGTATATTTTTTCTACGACCCACTAACAAAAATCTACAAATTTAAAAATTTATTTTAGGTTGTTAAGCCAAAATAATTAATTTTAAAATAATTAATGAATTTTATTAATTTATAAATTAAAATAAACTTAAAAAAAATTGTCTCGAGCACGAATTCAAACCCGAGCTATTCGCGTGAAAAGCAAATGCTCTGCTCACACCTCCACGGCCACTTTTGTGATTTTAGTTTTAATACTCTTAATTAAATTAGTTTCATAAAGATTGATAAAAATTTTCAAAATGTTAACCAAATAATACTAAAAATTATATTATTTATCGTTTCTACACAAAAATAACTTTCATTTTAATATATATTAAATCTTAATAACCAAAAAATATAATGGCAATTAGTTTGACAGAGTTAAAATAATAATGGTTGGGTGTCTAAAATATGAACTTTGATTGGTAGATTTAATTTTTTTGCAGTCTTCTCACTACCTAGAATGGATATGAAATATATTCGTTTAGTTGAACGCAATAGCATAATTCGTTATTCGTTGTTTTTTATATTAAAGTTAAAATAAAGAGTGTTTGAGTAGGTCAGATGTGAGAATAAATATTTTTCATAAGTTAAAGACAGCTGCATTATACTTTTGAGGCGCGAGAACCTTCAGGCCGCGACGCCGTAGACGGTGGCCCACGTCGCCCACGCCTTGCGCCGCTTCTGAAACTCTTTTTAAGCATTTTTATCGTCGAGTTTTGCTACTTTTGGTAGTTTAGATATTTTCTTACATCGATAATAGCAAAACTAGACGGCGCAAAGGATTTATTTAGTGTTATAGACGACTAGAAGCAAATTATTTCATTTCCAGAAACAAATTAAAAATTCCATCGCTGTGAAACATTATTTTAAATTTGACAAGTTAGACGAGAGCTCATACCACCGGAACAAATATTTATGTTGTTCAACCCTCTCCTGTACCAAACTACCAATAGCAAGCAAAAAACACGACATAAAACGGTCGCCTAAAAAAAATATTGTATGCACCTCGGCCGTACGATCATTTTTGGTCTAACCAGCTTGGCCAGGGACGCAAATTTCCAATTCGGTTAAAAAATATCAACTTTACGGCCTTGGTACACAATTATAACAACGGTAACAATTATAATTTTTATCTGTTTTTATTTTTTTGATAATTATTTGTAATGGGATCAACTTGGAGGTTTAGTTTGTTATTTATTGAAAACCCATTTACAAAACAAAGAAAATTGTGTATCTATTTAAGTATATCCATTTTTGAAACATATTTAAACGTTACTCAAGATTTAAGACATTAAAGATATTAAAATATTAGTGTTCTGTACAAAACTAGAAAATTTCAAATTATCTTAAAAGTCTTACAATAAAAAGTAATGGTTAAATTTATTTTGGGTTCCAACAGCTGATGCCTGGGATGTTAAATCCTATTCATCAACATTTTATGTACCTGCTATGAAAAACTAGTAGGGCCTCAGCACACGAACAACGTTGCCATATTTAAAGGACTCGGAATTGACAATAAATAAATAAATTTAACGGATATACGAGAGCCTCGCATTGGCAATAGAAATTATATACAAAACGCTCGGAGTGCACCCTAGTAAGAAATATAATGAACTAAAAACCGTATAAGAGGAGATATACACATTACATATGAGTCCAAAAAAAAAAAATGAGATTGTGGTTTTGGGGGGTTGGGTGATGAAAAATAGCTCTATTTACACGTGTTTGACCTGCGAGGCCCGTTTTCGGGCCTCGCATGTGAAAACCGGGCCTCTAATAGTATCTTGCACATGTATTTATGGGTCTCGTATGTGACAACTATAAATCTATATATATATATATATATATATATATATATATATATATATATATATATATATATATATATATATATATATATATATATATATATATATACTGTATTATGCGTCGTTCCCAAGCCCTGTCAATTATAAGACGACCTCAGACCAACCAGAAATATTAAGAATATAAAAACAAGTGATGTCACTTTTGACATATTTTATGTCAATGAATTAATCCACATTGAGAGGGGTAAGAAAAAAACAAAATTAAATTATACATTCTGTTCAATAAACGATCACAAGCCATTTCAATTTGCCGCCTTCCCATGCCATCATATACTAGTTTTGTATATTTTACCGACGTTTACATACCCTGCGGCGTTGCCAATACCAATATTCAACAACCGCCCGATTATTTACACGAAACAAAAATGTTTTATGTGTTATTGTCAAGTAATTAGATCAACGCTGGAGTTGTTTCAGATTTAGGATTGCGGGTCAGGTGGCCTTTCGCCCACCTCGTACTACTCAGATATTTTATGCTTAACTATTAATAATTGGTCATGGTACTTTGTCTAGTTTGATCTTTTGTACTAGACTGAATAAACTAGGTAGTAACTTTCCGGTGTAGCTATTTTTTCTTCAATAGGGATACTTTCCTGACCGTAGTATAATTTTAGATAAATAAAATATGTTTTAGTTTATCTGGTCATAAGTTTTTATTTTGTTTATTTGATAAGCTCAAAATATGTTTTGGAAAACACTTTTTCCCTCTTCTGGTGCAGTTAAATCATTTTTAAAAACATGGGTTCAAAAAGAATACTTTTTAAAACAGTTGAAGGCTTATCTTTTTGTTATACAGCAGGTGTATTCAAAATATTATAATTTGGTTTAACAAGATAGTATGGAAACAAAAATAAAAAATAAACATGTTTTTGTTTCGCTACTATATCGTGTTAAACCAAATTATAGTATTTCGAATACACCTACATACGCTGTAAAATAAAAAGATGTGACTTTAACTATTTTAAAATTTTAATTTTTGTTTGTTTTTGTCCACCATGTTCTTAAAATTGTTTAACGACACTAGAAGATGGAAAAAGTGTTTTCAGAAATGTTGTGACTATAAAATAAAAAATAAATACTTTTGAATACATATAAAATTTTTTTTTTCTTGGTTTTGCTTCTATATGTGTATGGAATCGCATCCTTCATATATCATGGCAGTAGCCCAATACTGCAGTTGCCTCCTCTTCGTGACATAATCGAAAAAAGGTGTCTTTTGCCAGTGCGAAGTTGTACATATTATATCTTTTAAAACTTACAATGCCATGTTAATAGGACAAGTATTTTAGTACTTCTCCTATTCTTACTCAGTTTTGACGATGGCCCTTTTATTTTCTGACCTGCCTCTAACTTGGCGTTCCTGAGATTCATTGAACACATGCTGCTTTGCGCATGATCTGATGGCGTTTTTGTAACACCACAAATGAGTTCTGAGCCCAGAAGCAACTTTTAGGCTACTTCTTGACCTTGTGCCCTCTGTGGCTTGGCACCTAGGGTAAGGTTAGTCTGTTTTAGGGCTACCAAACAGTGCTTCATAGTATATGAAAATACTTAATACCTCTTTTGCACAGTGTGTATTGCTGCTATTATTACCTGAAATATTGTCGCATGTTTACCTAGTTTCAGTGAGATAATTTTTTTTTATTGGTTTTGGAGCCATATGTATTGCAGGTGATTTCTGCGTGAATATAAACGCCTCCATTCCATGCTTCCCTGTTGGCTCCAAAATTTAAATGTTTATTTGATACTTTAGCCACTTTCACTTAATTATATATTTACCTTGAAATTAAACTGAACGTTTGTGTTAAGCTGCGTACAGACCGCGCCAACGAATGAAAACTAACATAATTGGTTACCAAACATTCGTTGGTCATCGATAATACGTTGTTGTTTAATTAAAAGTTAGTATTTGGCTACAATTGGTTTTACAATGCTTTGACAAATTATGTGCAGTTATTCAGAGAGATTGGTAGGTCAAAAAACCTTTTAAATGCACAGCTAAAAATATTAAAACTGTTCGGATGTTACCGATGAAAATTCAGAAATATCGATTTCAGTAGTCCCCCAACAAACAAATTTGTCTTAAGAAAGCAAATACTCACGCAGAAACACTATCATGCATACAAGCTGCAATGTTTTCATGAGCTTTTTCGAGTGAATTATCATCAAGACTCATTCAATATACTTCACACAGTTTTTTCTCAGATAAGACTTAGTCTTATCTTTCTGGATATGTTAATTTACAGAATATAAAGAGCAAGTCAATACCATCCCTAAAATAAGACGAAGCAAGGAAGAATGAACGTTTATTCAGCTTTTAAAGATTGGGATTGGGTACGAATTAAAACCCTAGTGTATAATACATACCGTAATAAATAAGTAAAATGTTTTTTTTAAACTTGTTTTATAAAGATTTTTGTTAGAGTAAATAAGTTCGAGAAGTATGATAGAAAATAAGTTGTTTTTTTTTAGTTTATTATGTGTTTTTTAAAGCAATAAAAATTTTAAACTCTTAACAGAATATAGCTTTAATTTCTACTATTTTACTAAAACATACATCAACTGTACATTATTATAAAGTATCTTAGTCCAGAGGTGTTGGAGTATTAGGCGAAGAGCGAAGGCCTATTACTAAATATCCTACGTGATAAATAGACAAAAATACAAGGTTTTTTGCCAAGCTTTTTATCTCCTGCAAGCGGTAACTAGTGCCCCAACAAGTTAACAATGGACGGTTTTAGTTTTTTTTTGTAGATCATGAAACACGTCAATTTCTAATTCTAAGGTGACTCCTGTATACATCTTCAAATTGGAAGTAAGGCCTTATGATACTTCATTTGAAAGGGGCATTTTCATTCTCCCTTTAAAACTGCTGCGGTATTAAATTTTATTGCAGAAATTAACAGGAAAAAAAGATAAGTATTTACGTCTAGGATGCTACCAAGATTTTGGAGGTGTTGATAAATAATGCCATGATGTAATGATAACGTAATAATATAAAAAAAATAAATATCCATCCAGCAGATGCTTAAAATGCTTGCCTCCAACATCTTGGCAGCATCCCAGACGTAAATACTTATTTTTTTTGATGTTATTTTCTTCAATAAAATTTAAAACCATAGCAGCTTTAAAGAGTTAATGAAATGATATTTCAAATGAAGTATCACAGGCCCCTACTTCCAATTTGAGAATATAGGAGGTTAAAGATGTCATCTGAAGAGGATTATTAGGGATGCCATTTTTACGTCGCAACATGTCATTTTAAAATTAGAAATTGACACGTCTTAAGATTTTTTCAGAAAAACGCATAATAATGGAGCTATTGGAATTATTCCATTTGGCTGTTCCACGGCGTATTTAGTAAGTGTAATGCCAGTTAGCATTGCTTTGTTAGATACAAGTTTTTTAACTTTCTGTAGGTGCATTTTATTTCTACATTGTGCATCATTTCCCCTTCTTTAGGAAAAAAGATATCTACATGTACGATATAGTATATACGACATGTAATATAAGCGGATGAGTTTATAAAAAATGTTAGGATCAAAATTATTTCCAATAAAAAGTTTTGTATTATCTAAAACGTAAAATAAAATCATCAGATATCACATTTTTTAGTCGTATACGGGTTTCGTTAAAAAATAGACAATTTGCTTGAGAATAAAGTACCTTTATTTTAAACACACCTCGTATACGACGGATAAAATTTAGTATTAGATGTTTGTATTTAAGGTTTGATCATGCACAACTTTTTACGAAAATTAACTTTTTTCCTAAAATTATTAATAAAAAAGTTTTCCAACTTAGGTAGACACACTATAAAGTATGTCTGAAAAAGTTGGCAACATATGGGAAACTTTTTAATTGTAAGTTTTACGAAAAAAAGTTATTCTTTATGAAAATCTCTGCTTGCGAAAATAATAATATTCAGGTATTTACATTTGACATTGCAAAAGATTAATAGGAATGTTTTGACAACTTCAATTTCAACTTAAATTTTGCAAATTTTAGTTGTAAAATACGTCAACTTTTATCTTATTTAACAATTTAACACATCTTAAATGTTTATTTGTTGATTTGCAATATTTTAGCAATTAACTTAAATCAGTGATAAATAAGTAATACCCAACAAAATAATGTATTTTCTAATGTAATACACAAAAATAAACGAAATAATTTAAAATTTAGATGGCTCTGACTGACATTTCTCTTACTAGTAAAAGCTTTCGAGAAATAAATAATACATAATTAAAGTTTTCGATATTGTAAAAAATAAAGGTACTTTACTCTTGTTCAAATTCATATTTTTTGACAAACCTCGTATACGGTTTAAAAAATTGACATCTAACATTTGCGTTTTACTTTACGGGCCATGCAGAATTTTTTATAAAGAATAACTTTTTTTCGTAACATTACAAAAAAAAAGTTTCTCATATGTTGCCAACTTTTTCCGACATACTGTATTTTTATTAGCTCTCATAAATTCATAAAACCTGAAAAAGTCAAACGTCAATTTTGTACGCCACTGATTGAGCGATATTTTCTGAATTTCATGTTTTTGAGTTATTTAACAAAATAATTCTTACTTGCATATGTATATGTATTTTTTAAAATATCATAAATAGGTAACTTAAACAATAGTGTTTTTCTTTAAAATAATCCAATTAATTATTTTTAAACGAAATACTATACTGATATTGTAACACCAAACATCACACGAATAATAATTAGAAAAACTCTGGCCCTGGCAGAATTCGAACAAACAAAACACCTGAGTCCAAAAAATACCAAACTTATACCGCTAAGATCTTCGCTACCAACACTACACATTATTACGAAAATACGTATTGAATTTAAACCTTCCCATCACGGCTTATTTCTTATATTTGCCTTGTTTCATAATAACTGTTTCCATGAAACCACCGCGCTGTTGCCAAGTTTCGGGCCTGTAAACGTTGTAAAAATGGAACGAAATATATACGATATACACTTCTAACTCGAGCGCCACCTAGCCATTTGGTCCCGGAACTAAATCCGTATAAAAATGACCATTTTTGCGACTTTTCAGGCCCAGCTAATATTTCATCCCTGTGATCTATAGACCCTTTCTAGCCCATCTAGCATGGAAAACGTTGTCATGCCCGAAAGTGGGACTGACAACGTAGGTTTTGGAATGAGAACGTCGGTAGTATGTAGCAAAATGGGAATGTGTAAGCGCTAAAGTAAATATATATATATATATATATATATATATATATATATATATATATATATATATATATATATATATATATATATATTCTAGAACTTATAATATAACAGCATCTCACAGAAGTTCATAATTTCTATTTATTATCATTACTTAAAATTATTCAAAAAAGGCTAGATCGTAGAACTCTTTTGGTCTCAATGCAGAGAGACTATAGTTATCATTAGAAGCATGATATATTCTACAACTCGTCATAATATGACAGCATCTCACTTTATTTCATAATTTCTGTTTAATAATATTATTATTACCTAAAATTATTCAAAAAGTGCTGGAGGCTAGAACTCTTCGGGTCTCAATGTAGAGTAGTTATTATTTAGAAGCGTTATATATTCTAGAAATCGTCATATGACAGCATCTCACTATAGTCCACTGTTTATTATTATTATTACTTAAAATTATTTAAAAGTGCTGGAGGTTGAAACTCTTTGGGTTTCAGTGCAGAGAAACTCTAGTTCTCATTTAAAATCGTTATATATTGTAGAACTCGTCATAATATGACAATAACAATATAGTTTAATTTTACTATCGCCTAGAATTTATGTACGTATAAAATTATTTATAAGTATTTTAGTTTCTAATTTTTAATTTGTAATTGAAATAATTTAGCTTTTCAAACAAACAAGAACGCTAGAAGTATTCGTAAACTATTGATTTAGCGTCTGCTTTTTTATTTTTTGGGATGCTAACTTCTGGCTGTCAATATCTTATTTTTTGAATTGCAGTTTTCGGTAGTAAATTCGACAGAACTACCAAAAACAGTATTAATTAAAAAAAACTAATGTTCTTGTCTTTGGCCCAAATAAATTCTTTTCTGATTCAATTAAGTTTTGAGAGTGATATTATCAAAGCTGTAAACGTTGCCAAAAACCTTGATAGCTATGGACAATCAACTTAAAATTAGCAGTCATAATATATGTGTATCGTTGATGCCTTCATGATGGTGGGTGAGGTTTTCCGGGTTTTCCTCACCTGTAAGTCAAATCATCTTTAAGTCGCCCCTGAGCGCTACGGCAAATAATAATAGCCGTCCATTTCCCCGAACAAGCTCAGCTTTTGGGGTTTAAATTCACTTGTAAGGGGGTGAATTAGGGAGAGAATTATTATTATTCATTAACTTAAAAACAGTTTCTATTAATCGTCATTGTCATTTATTGTTAATAAATTCTAAGTTACTCGTTCTCTCCAAAAGATTCCCCATTTAACAGACCTAAAGATACCAATAGAGAGCCACTGTAAATATTTTTTAACCTAATATAGTTATAACAATTAAAAAGTTTAAGGTGATTACATCACCCCCTTATACTTTTCGGACAAGGATATCTCAAATAGTAATATTTTAAAAAAATTTAAATTTGAGCAAAATATATTAGGCAACAATATCTAGAATATGCATATATTTTAAAGTTTTAATTCCTTCCAGTTTCCGAGAAAAAAATCAAAGGGCTTTAAATTTTGAAATATCATATCAACAGCACTATTTCTAATATAATTCCGAAATTTAAGCTCTTAATGTCTTGTAAATGTTTTTTTAAATTCGCCAAAATTGGTGGTTAAAACGCCTCTTTAAGTACTGCCTTCTATTTTAACACGACTGTAACTATCGTATCGTGCACTCTCAGTCATCATTCGTTTCCTGAAATGATTTACACCGGTTTACACCAGTTTACATCAGTTTACACCAGCTTACACCAGTTTACACCAGTTTACACCAGTTTACAC
>OV651813.1:111670264-111700664 GCA_927349885.1 Psylliodes chrysocephalus | reverse complement strand
TGATAAATCTGGCAGGCCCGCAATTCTCCCTCCCATGGTATAAAATCTGACCTTACTACGCATGTACCTGGGCTAAAAGTGAGTAAGCACGATATACCCACCTAAGAGTAAGAGAGCAAAATATATGGGAGCACTCCCATGGGAGCGCTCCCATGACTTAGTGAATAGCTATCCTGGTATCTGTATTTGCTATTTTTGCCAATAGAAATTTGTGTTTGGTAGTTTTGGTTATATTCCATATTTGTGATCCTAATTTTACAAAAGGGAAATATTATTAATTTAGTTGTGTTATTATAACTTTTAAAACATTCTGATTCTTGCAAAAACAAGTTGTACCTACCTGTTTAAATAAATATAGTTATTAATCGTTTGTATCTTTTTCGAGTTGGAGAAATAAAAATATTTTATTAATTCTGCAGTTTTTAGTATAGAAAAATAACAAAAAATGAAACATGATTTAAAGTTTTTAAAATAAAGTTAGGAATCTGTATAAAGATAAGGAACTCTAATTAAGTTATATAAATTTGCAATATTTTAATACCTATTAATCCATCGATGTTATGACAATTTTTTTATCTGGTATTGATTTTGAATATAAATCCTTTGTTAAAAATGCTGACCACATTAATTTGAGATTATGGATAATTTATCATTTTTTATTGTTCAAATTATAATTACCATCTGGCGTCCTTTCATGAATAACTCTTTGAGCACATAGCGTTGGTACTGGAGGCTCCAGGATTCGATTATTATTTTGTGCCCTCGAAATACCCACAAATCCAATACACAAGATCCAAAGTCCAATCATGCTGTTGCTGAAACAAAAATCAATCTGTCAAGTCACCTATCTAATTAGTAATTAGTTTTAACAAATTATGAGGAAAAGTTAATTGCATTCGGTAATGACTTAAATACTTAATAATTAATTAATCGAAAATAAATTGTATAATTTTCTATATACAAGGTGGTGCGATATTCGACCGATAAAGATAAGATAAAGAAAATTCGAATAAATCTTGCGCAATGATACGTTTAACGTTATTGATAATATGGAATACAGGGTGATACTTTTTTTACCATAAACACCTGTTCCAAATGCATTTTTTTTTAAATCAAAATATTAAAGATACAGATTTAAAAAACCGGGCCTGGACTTATGTATTAAAAATTCAGCTAAATGAAAAGCATGTTTATGTTTCTATCCATTTTACCTTTTTTTTAGGTTTTTCTTATGTATAAATCACGTTTCACCAATTATTGCAATTCAGTCCAGTATGCGATTTCAACAGCATGTTTATATGAGAACAATGAACTTGTTTACGTTATTTATTTATGGTAAATGTCTTTAAGTTGCTTGCAACGTGCTAAACAAACTGAACAATATTGGATTTTCGTCGAGTCTTACACATTAATTTAATTTCTATCCATCAGAAGAAAAAAAATTTTGTTGAATGTCTTCAGGCGAATATTTTGGAACTTCTGAAGTTTCCCAAAGCTCAAATCTTGGTCCTCTTTTCTATAATATTCTTATTAACGACATCATTGTGTATATCAGTGTCAGTCAACATAATGGTCGGTCTAGAAAAGTACCAGAGAAGGACCTCGTGAACAAGTTTATTGCTGATAAGAAATCATGTTCATTTTGATGTCGTCTAGAATATCTAAATAATGATGTCGGATGTCCTCGAAAATAAATTATATGCATAATCATCTGGTTGATCTGTGTTTATTTCAGTTTATCAAGAAATGGCTCTACCATGAACGATAACAAGCATTTAGTACCTACAAATTATTGTATTATGTTCTACAATAATTAGTTTTAGTTGTATCATGTAAGCTGTGCTCTCTGCTAAATCTAACCCTACTCGCTTTAATTTGACAAAGATAAAGATATAGGCCAGTCAATGAAGTTATCTTATTTTTTTCTCAGGAATAATTTCCCTGGTGGTAGGGATATTATTCTGTAAACTCTTATGGATATCGGATACTACGCCTAAAGAATAAAACTCCCGATTAAAATTGTAGTGGAATTTTCTGCGTTATTAAGTTCATGTGAATATTTAACAAGACAATTTTATAGTGATTGATCGTATAATTCACTAAACTATTACAGAATAGGTATAGCGCAAATAGCTGAACCTGAAATAACACAATATTTTCGGGTAAAAATATTTTTTAGAAGTTTTTTAGGTTTAAGACCAGATGTGCTTAAATAAGAAAACGTGGGACACAAAAATGTAGTGTCGAAACCTTACTAATAAATTAGCAGTGTTTCTGGTTTTATATATTGGTTAGCGCATTCAAATTTTATAGCCATAGAGATACAGAATATTGTCAGAAAAGAACAAGAAATTCAGATAAAGGTAACGAAAAAAGTAAAGATATCAGCTAATAATAGAGTTTATCCTATGTTAAACCTTCCCTTTTCTTTTATATAAACTCAGGTATTTGCGAAGCAACAAATTTGTTAGAGGATATAGAAAAAATTAAAGACCTAAAGGGTTAATTGTTGTAGCCTCTGTTCATTATAATTAGGAAGCCGCATCATGCTGCCTCTACGCAGACCATCATCTGATGGATGAAGTTTATTTTGAGTAATTGATATGGAGCAATTTTCCTCTTAGAGCACATGACATATCTCTACATCTTAAGTTTTCTAGAAAGTGGGTCAATTATGACAATATAATTTTTTAACTTGTAATCAGTTAAACATAAATAAAATGTTTTATCGTAATTTTTGTTGCAACATGCTTTAAACAGCGACAATATGTCTTATTTACGAGACGAGGCAGAAATATAATTATATGATCAAACGAACTTATCTGAAGTGAAGTTCGATCTTAATTATATGATGCCTCGTCGAAGTAAATAAGTCCCAGACCCACCCTATATTTTTAAAGCCCCCTTTAAGTTGCAACAAGTATGCTATGAAATTAAAGCAAAGTATTTGGGACAAGGGAATTAGCGGAGAAGGGAATATATCAAATAGTTCCAGCTTTCAACTATGTGGTCGAATCGAAGCATATATAAGGGGTCGACAATATATCTTCGAAAAAATCAAGAATGCAACTTCACCAATTTGCATAAAAAACATGGATTATTTCAAAGTAAACACAATAGTTGACAAGCTGGCCATGGAAACAAAAAATTGGTGCTGGTTGTTTTTACACAATGAAACGTCAAACAAACAGTTTTTTGGTTGTATTTAACTGGACATGGTAATTCAGTTAAAATTCTGAAGAATTGTTAATTATTTTTTTGGTGAAGGTGTGTAAGAACTAACACTTTTTTGTTATGGATATTATTAACAAAGGTATGCATTTTCAATTAGCATAATAAGAATGTACCCTTCTTATTTTTTTTACGTTTTGAAATACAGTGAAATTTTTATTGAAAACTTTTTCTTTTTACCAAGATTTAAAATTGTTTGTTTGGTTATTTCCCACATTTTAAATAATATTATTTAAAAAACTAGTGTAATACCTAAATGTGCACGTAATTAAATTTTACAACTTTTGCAACTTTTTTTACAATTAATTTTTTTCTACCTGGATATTTATGTACCTGGCAGTGTAAGAATTTTTCTGGTTTTTCCTTATCTTGTTTGCCTGTAACTGTTTTGTCCAACCGTACATTTCCTAATATTTAATTTTCTGACACTCCTTATTGCTTTCTACAGTGTTGCCAATTATTAGAGATCTAATGGTGCCTTTAAAAACTTAGTCTTTTCTCAGTTGACGTATTTTGGCGAGTTTTTTAAATTTTATAGTGTACTATTTCTGTAGAAATGGTCATTTTTGCCATATTCAAAATTTTATATCTAGAATACCCTCTCTGTTCAAATATTGTGTAATTTTCAGGAGATATATAATTTTTACGGCTCGTTCGAATGGTACCAATTATACCTAAAACCACACGGAAAAAGTTTTTTTTACTTAGTCTTTTTCAACCGTGACAAAAAGGCACTTATTTATAAAAAAAAAACAAAACAAAAAACAAAAAAGCGCCGAAACACGTCAACTGAGAAAAGGATTGAGGTTTTTAAATGCACCATTAGATATTTGTTAATTGATGTAGGATCAAATTTGTATAAAATTTTAGGTAGTTTTTGTACTTTTGGCCACCACTGTAGTTCAGTTTAAAAGAGGGTGAAATTTGGAAATCAATAAATTTAGAAATGTGTTTGTTTTTAGATTTGGAAGATAAGTGTTGCTACGTTTGAAATGTACCTCCTCGAGTAGAGCGAGTAGATTTTTTGGGCACGTGACATCGAGCAAACCATATCAATGGATCAAACGGAGAAAAAAAGGGCGGTATCGAGGAAAAAAAGCAAATTGAGTTACTTTTCAAACGCAGCATGATTTCGTTTGACTTAATTGTTTTAAACATTTCAAAGCTTTCCCGAAAAAAGTTTGGACACAAAACTGAAAAGGCTCCAGTTAAGCATCTTAGAGCAAACAGGTCATGATACCTTTCCTGATGATGAAAAGAAAAACTTGTCTCGGTATATTTCCTGTCTAAAATCCATATGGTTTGAAGTTAGTCGAAACAAAGTGTTATTTCTTAAGAAATATTCAAATTGGCTCAACCAAAGGATAAAATTTTCAAAAAAATGGACATTAAAACGATCTACTGGGCGACTGAGCTGTATTTTTTGTGATAAAAAAGTCGGCGTCAGTTGTCATTGTCAACGCGTTGAACTTGGACTTAAAGGTTTAATATTCTTGATGTATGACGTCAAAAAAGAACAACTAATAACGGTCTACAATTAACAAGACAAGAGCTCTGTACATATGCTATCGAGCAAATGCTTGAGGGGAGAAGGGAAAACATTTGGAAGTTGCTCCAAATCAAGAACCGTTAAAGAACGTTCATTTGAGTCGGAAGCAGCTCTCTACTCGCGAGTAACATTTTTTGTCAGTTTTACCCCTTGAACGGAAACCCTCTAGTGGGGATGAGAGTCAACCCTAAAGTTTTGAATGCAAAGAGGGGTCTAATGCTATCTTATTTTAAAGGTATTTTTACCTAGATTATAACCCCCGAGTTTTACATCTCTACTATCTACGTAGCCCATACAGTGGCTAACCAAAAGTACAAAACCGGTTTAACATAATCTTTACATTGTTATTTAAAAAAAAGAAATTTTTTGTAACAATTCTAGTTTTATTGTTATCAGATGACATTCTTTGGTCGCCGTAAAGTAGTAAGGTGTAGTTTCTTTCGTTATAGAGTTGGCATAAAAGTGGCATATTAGTGATAATGGTTTACTCTATTTCGCTTTTTTTGCGAACAATGGATGTGCTAATAGAATTGCCCAACTGTTTAACAATCAAAATCGACAAGTCCATCGCAAGTATATTTTGCAGTTAGTCCAAAAATTTTGGGAAACAAGGACAGTAACTAACAAATAAAGTGAAATGGAAAATGCTGTACTAAATGGTACAGAGGTGGCGATTTTAGGGCATGTTGTTCAAGAACCCACATTGATCACAAGACAGTTGGCGATAACATCTGGTATTAAGAGTAGTAGCATTCAGAAGATATTGAAAAAACACAACATCGCTAAAAAATACATTTGGTACAAGAACTTAACTAAGACGATTTTGATAGGCGATTACAATTTTGTGAAATTATGACTAAACGAGCAATAAATGATCAGCAATTTCTTTTCAACGTGTGTTTTTCTGACGAATACACTTTTTTTCCTAAATAGTACGGTAAATTGTTACAACTGTCGTTATTGGTCCGATTCAAATCCCAGAATATTTCATGAACTGCATACGCAACATTCGGAAAAACTGAATGTTTGAACTGGAATTTTTGAGAATTAATATAATTGGCCCCTTTTTTTACCTGGAACTCTAACCGCAGAAATATATCTGGAATTATTAGAAAACGACATTCATTCAGCATTACTAGAGTTGATTGAGAATAACGATCAGTATATAGCAAACAACTTAATATTCCAGCAAGACGGTGCGCCACCCCATTTAGCACTGACTGTTCGTCAGTATTTGGATCAAACATTTCCAGGTCAATGGATCGGAAGAAAAGGAAGTATTGGGTCGCCTCTGCGGTTTCCGGATCTAACCCCGTTAAATTTTTTATGGGGCCACTTAAAACTTATGCCACCCAGCCAAAATCACTGGAAAATCTGCGACAACGGATAATTGATGACACTAGCGATTTAAAACTCGAGGGTTACAGGGTAAACATACCTTCAAAATAAGATTTTAGAGGGAAGTTTCACCCCCGCTAAAGGGATTCCGTTTAGGGGGTGAAACTGGCAAAAAAATATTTCCCCCTAAAATTCGAGCGTTTTTTCGTAAATGACCTGAGTAGGGTTGGCACCTTTTTGAAAAGTGAACGAAAAATAAGGTCACCAAGCTTGTAACCAAAAAAATCCTTCTCGTCATTCTACCGACCATCTTAAAAACCTCAGCTCATATATTTTTGGAACCATGTTCCTTCCAAAGATATGTGCTGTAAAAAAGACATTGACGTAAAAAAGGACATGTTAAGCTTTAAAAAGTCACAAGGATATTTTGCTTCGAAAAAAGGACTGTCTTTTTCAAAAAAGGACAAGTGGCAACCCTAGACCTGAGGTGCCCAAAATTCGTTTTCAAATGGCCACCCTGTACATATACAATATTCTATTATGTGTATATTAATAAATCATCAAACATCTTCTAAATTCATGATAGTTAATAAATGTTTTATATTGTGTTTCTACTTATTTCATTGGTACCACATCCCCAACTAGCCATTCATAACAGTGTATTTGTTGTGAAGTTCTCATCATCATCTATTGTATAGTCCAGGAGACAGTGACGATTTTCAGTATTTATTTTCCCAGTCAGCAAGCACGAATAGAGAATTGTAGGATTAGCAATTCTAAGCAAATTTCATATATATTTAGAGGGGGGATCCGATGGGCTGAGGCCGAAAATGCGTCAAAACATACGAGAACACGGCCCTTTTTTTCCATTGATAAAAATAGTTTTAGTAGTAAGAGATGTACTGAAGTTAAGTAAAAAAATAGTCTGATTAATCTGTATGGATAATATATTTGGCAAGTGCATAAAATACACTTTCAAACGAGTTATGTACACAATTATTTCTACGACCACAATTATTTAAAGAATGTTCCAGGTGTTTTGTATATTAAAGTGTACGCATAGGACACATAAATAAAATCTTATATCACAATGTT
The DNA here is from genome assembly GCA_927349885.1 of Psylliodes chrysocephalus. Classification (NCBI taxonomy): domain Eukaryota; kingdom Metazoa; phylum Arthropoda; class Insecta; order Coleoptera; family Chrysomelidae; genus Psylliodes; species Psylliodes chrysocephalus. Next base: position 111,693,451 of record OV651813.1, on the reverse strand, counting down.
TCACCTAACCAGTTGGTTTATTTATAGAAATTAAACATAATAATTGAAGATATTACAGAAGAAAATAGGGAAATAAATTACATTTCCTTTTACACTTTTATATAATAATTGTTTTATTTAGAATTCACGAATTAATTATAATTATTGTTAGTTTCGTTATGTCAAATCATTTATACTAGAGGTGTGAGGAAAATACAGTGAACTGTGGAACGCCAATATCGTTGGATGCGCGTGGTAGAAATGGTCCTATAATACTGTTAGAAACAGCTAAATTTTCATGGAAACACTGTACTTTTGACATTTGCGATACTCCGACGCATATGCATTATTGATGTAATCTCATGATTTTACAGTAATAGTTTTTGCAATTTTAGTGTGATTTTTAGGTTATTATGGTTATTCATTTTATTTGGTTCTCATCTTTTGCGCTTTTGGAGTATTTGTCTTTTATATAGCTTTTAATTTGAATTTTAATATTGTAGTCTATTTATATTTGATTGCTGCTTTTCGACTAGTGCTTTATTCTTTTTGTGTTAAAATAAGCTTTATAACCATTAAGTACATGCTTCTAGTTGATATCTACCTAATTGTCATCGGGTGCTTGCAACAATGGGAAAAAGTGTTTTTTTGGTGTAAAGTTAGACGCCTTCATTTTTCAGGTAAGTTATTTGTAGTTATTTTTTACTTAAAAGGATAGCAATACGTCCTGGTTCGGGGTGTGACTTTTGGGTTTTAGCTATCTGAGCCAAATTGTCGGCTAAATGTCCTTTTTTAGGGTACCCAGAACCGAAAACTATATAGGTATATAATATGTTTTTTTTAAATTATTTTTTAATATGTATGCAGCTTGGATGAGGGCTTTAGGAAGAGATCCTAAGACTGAACACTGACTGCTATAAATGCCGTTTTTAGAGCACATTTCATAGTAAGTGATTTCATTCTAGCAGCAATGAGGAAACGTTTAAAAAACATGCTGTACCAGCTATTACTTTAAGACCTCGTCTCTTTAAGTTATTATTACTTCATTCTAATGCATATATTAAAATGGTTTTTAACTTATGTCCTTATGATTAAAAGATGTAGGTATTTTAGTTATGTTATAATAGAAATATATGATAATTTGTATTGACTGACCTACTGGCCACTGGTCATTCCACTTTTACTCCCTTTTTTCATAAATTATCAAATTATTTAAAAACAAATACATACCTAGCTATTTTCTGTAAATGACATTAAAATTTTAGTATTAATAATTTACTAATAAAACTTCAGTTAATTTATCTTATATATATACACAACGAAAGAGTTAATTGGATTTTCTCCTTGTTGAGTTTCAAAAATAGTAATTTAACATGATTTAAAAACAAATACATGAAATGGGCAAAATAGGCCTGCAAAGGCACTATGTAAACAATCTCACTTGTATCGATGTGATGTAATGCGCGAATTCAATCTGGCTTACTTTTGTTAATAGATTGGCGTTCCATTTTAAATATACAGTTTACCGGGAATAGATTATTTAAATATACACAGACCGGGAAAAAAAGTACGAAAAAATTCACTGGCTCCTGGACTAGTACTGTATCGAAGGCATTTTTATGAATGAAACAATATACGACCCTCCACAATTGCGGTCTACTCTACTTCCGCTGTTGTCAGACATTATTTTTTTTGACAATTTAAAGACCTAACAGTAATTCAAGCAAACGCAATAACATTACTACAGTTAAAAACATCGCAAACTTGGCATCAATATTTTAATTTTATCCAAATATTGCATTTCTGTCGAGGATCATCCGCGTTGACTTCAGAAATTGTGTAATCTGTATTGGTTTTATATATCTATAGTTAAAAGCACGTAAACTTGGCATCAATGTTCAATCCGATTATTGAGTTTCTACCGCGGACACCACCGTTCATTCTTCAAAAATTTTGTAAATAATCCTATCTGTCTTGGTTATATATCTATGATTGGTACTCTAGCACTGCAGCACCACTGAATACCAGTGATGGCTGTAACGAGCATATAGGGTTGCCAGAGGCCAGATATCCCGATTTAGGTAGGAGCCTCAAGCATACCGATTGTTGATACTCCCGTTTGCCGCTTCAATCCTCAAAACTCCAGCAATTCGACATTGGACAATCATTTTTTTTTTTTCAAGAAAATTTTCATAAAGTCAACGCTTTAAAATGGCTTTTAAAGTGCTTTTAAAAACAGGTGGTGACCCTAAGTGTTGTGTGGAGGGGGGAAGGAGCTCTCATTTCCCGCATAGAGGCCGGGCACCCAAAGCAATTTTTAAGTTCCGGCGCCTATGTTAGAAGACATCTTTAATCGCCTCCTTGTTTCTTCAGATCCATATATGCGAAAATTGCCCCGCAAGGGCAATACAGCTCTTTCACCGCAGGCCCTTAAGTTGCTTGTATCCTCCAAAATAAATAAAAGCCAAACTGTTTCTGACAGTTCGGATTCAGAGTAGGTTTAAATAGGTAATTTTGCATATTTATAATTAATTTTTGGTTAATTTATCACTTTTATAAATGCCAATAAATGTATATGTATACATATTATTGTTGTATTGGTTAGTTTATATCTTATGGTTACAAGTTCATTTTCCTCAAAAATGTTGATTAAATGTAAAAAAGTAAATTTGAATATTACAAGTTGTCTTACTCCTTTTGCCTTCCTGGTATCTTTTAAGTAACCTATTCCTCTAAAAAGTCGCGAAAGTCGAGTCTACGCCTATATCGTTACCGTCTAGTAACTTTAATTCCTGGGATTTTAATCCTGGGTTTTCTTAAAGTTGTTTCAATAATTTCATAATTGTTTTTCAGATTTGTAGGAACAACACTCTTCATTTTCTCGAGATCTCCTGATGAAGGAAATTTAATAATGACTCTTCCATCAGATAGCTCTTTCCTACTTTTTGTACGAATACCCAGAGAATCAGGCCCTATATCTTTGTGCATTTCTTTGATTGTTTTTTTTTTGAGTCCTGATTTACCTTAGGTTTTATCACAATACTATCACAAAAATGTAAATACAGGGTGTTATTGAAATACACGTACATATTAAAATGGGGAATAGTATGTAATGACCAAAAACGATTGGCACCAATTTTAACTTCAAATTCTAAAATTTAAATATTGGGGAAGAGTCCCCTTTTCCGACCTACTAGTTTCCATATTTAAAGAAGTAAAATAAATCGAAATTGAACTTACCCATAGAAATTGCACTGTTGCCGTAGCAAAACCAATTCATTCAAAATAAAGTTTTTTACAGTAATTGTTCAAAATGCCGTCCATTATTATTTACACACACTTGCAATCGTCTTTCCAAAGAACTTTGAACATTAGAAATTAGTCTTGGATTTTGTCGTAGTTCCTCGGCTACCGCATTAACTTTATTGGTTAATTGTTCAACACTATTAATAGGTTCATTATAAACCAGTTGTTTCATGTGACCCCACAAAAAGAAATCGCATGGATTTAAGTCCGGAGATCTCGGAGGCCACTTAGTAGGTCCATTTCTGCATATCCACTTTTGAGGAAATCTAATGTTCAAAAACTGCCGTACGTTTAAATCAAAGTGAGGAGGAGCGCCATCTAGTAGGTACCACATCCGTTGCCTTAATTGTAACGGTATCTCTTCTAGGAGTACTGGCAAAATATCTTCTAAAAAGTGGAGATATCCTGGCCCATTTAATCTGTTCGGGAGAACATAAGGCCCGATTAAATACTGATCTATTATGCCAGCCCAAACATTTATTGAAAATTTTCTTTGATGCCCAGTTTCCCTAATGGCGTGAGGATTTTCATCACTCCAAATATGCGTATTGTGCATATTGAACACGCCATCACGAGTGAATGAAGCCTCGTCAGTATACAATAATATTTTTAGAAAATCAGGAATATCAACACATTTTTGAATCATCCATTCACAAAACTCCACTCTCTTTTCTTCATCACCTGGATATAAGGCCTGGACTTTTTGGATGTGATAAGGATGTAAACCTTGTTCTTTAAGTGTCCGCCACACAACAAATGAGGACACTCCAATTTCAAGACCTAGTCTTCTACAACTTAATTGAGGCCGGTTTTCAACAGCTTCCAATATTTCTTCTTCGGCCGCCAATGTTCTTTGTGTTCTTGTTCTCCCTCGATCTGCATTGACACTTTCAAATTTTCCATGGTCTCTTAGATGCTGAACAGTTGAAATAAACGTACGACAGTCCGGAATTCTCCGATTTGGAAACCGTTCGCGATACAGGATTTGTGCTTGCCGAGAATTTTCTCCAGCTGCCCCATAAACCAGCACTATATCCGTTAGTTCAATATTCGTAAATAGTGGCATCGTAAAAAAATATTTAAAAGTAATCGTAACAACACTTTTTACCAACTTGGAAATGACGCGCTCGTGTTAGCCAGATTCGTAAATCAACTAAAATTTTAATAATCTATAGTTTCAAAAATGTATAGTTTAAAAACAATCATTTATCAAATATTCTAGTTTTTTGATAACGAGGGTAGTAAAAACCAGTCTTCGGAAATAGAAATTAATTCGAAAATCTTGGCAACATGGTTATTTCTTACAAGACTAGTTTTCTTATCATCTGACAAAAACTTGCATATTAATTACTGTTGATGTTTAAAATAGGTAAATAAACCTAATTTATATAGGTCATCCTCAACATATCAGTGAAGTACGTTTGTTTTAGAATTAATTTTCAAAAATTAATAACTCCCTTAATAAGGGGTATTTTTAAAAAATAATATTTTTCTACATTCAGTGGGGATCTGCGCAATACCCAGTTTTAATATGTACGTGTATTTCAATAACACCCTGTATAGATTTTGCATTTTCGTTAGTTGTTAGAAATCCCATTTTTAAGGTCGTTAAAATAATGATGAATATTAGTTCATTCTCGGAATTAGTTTTGTATTTAGGCTCCACCTTCAGTTATAATTCTTATATATCCGCACTTCTAATACCCCACATGCATCTTTATATTGTACATTTTTCTTTTAGTTTCTATATATACATATTTTTAAAGATAAAATTAAATTAAATCGCCATGGTGCGAATTCTTGATTTATGTTAATTTTTCAAGTTTCTGGACCGAGGTTGCAAATTTACCAGATTGTTAAGAAAAATAATATTAACATTTGCAACCAATTTTCAAAACTTTTTTTTTTGGCAAAATTAGATAAAAATAAAAAAATGTTTTTCTTTTTTTATACTACGAGTGTACCCGTGGGGAAACGTAGTTCCGATAGGATGGGAACTACCAATTAGACGTTCCTCAACATTTTATACACAGATTTGCCCCGAAAACTCAAAACACATGGATTCTTTTAAATTTTACAACTAATTGAACACGGTATAATATGACCATTCGTGTAACTAACACAAATGATTATCGCAGAATGCCTGGCGGACAATACGTATGACTCTCACTCACGGTCGTATCTCTAATATATTTGGCTTGCAAATTTACCAGATTGTTAAGAAAAATTATATTAACATTTGCAACCAATTTTCAAAACTTTATTTTTGACAAAATTAGATAAAAATAAAAAATTATTTTGATATTTTAAAAAAATATATATTTTCGTGCAAAATAAAAGGTTGCAAATTGGAAATGTTGTAAAATTAAATTTACAATTATCTCAATTTAATAAATATTCCAACAAAATTTGAAAACTTTTGTAATTAATGTGAATTGACTATCTCTAATGACTGGCCTAACCGAATTTGGTCACTATATATGACCAACTAATTTGATAACGGATATGTTAACACATCTAGTAGAAGCATATTGCTTTTAAAACTTCTCTTAGATATTTAAATTAAATTTTATATGATTTACTATAGTTAAGTAATAAGAGATATTTTCTTCGATAGATTCCTATCTTTGCATACCTCTTACCTCATTAAAATATAATATACCATGATATATTTTTTAAATTACAATTTTTAAGGAACCTTACATACTTATATAATTCTTTCGATTTTTTAATTGTTACTATAATATATTTGAAAAATCTGTAAAAATGATTACTATAATTTAACAAACATTTATTTCAAGTAGCTGCGTAGATTTTTTAAGATCTTCGTACGTGTTTTCTTATTTCTTACTAGGAGAAAGTATAGAAAAAACATTCAGCTAACATTATCGGTATCATTAATGTAAGTACGTTTTAAAATTTACTGAATATTATACTGTGTGGTGCGCTATAAATATAGTCAACATTTTTAACGTGTTCTTTTAGCAATAAAATGTTAGGTATATTCAATTTTAATGAAAGGAAAAAGTAAAAAAAAGATTAAATCGTAATGTACGTAAAAAGTAAAATTAGGAAAAACGAAGCCTTTTTAAAAATGTTTCTAACATCGTTTATTGTTAGGTATCCATAATGTGCTATGATTTTGATCATTTGTTTCATTTAATGTCATGCCATTACTTTTTCTCCAAAATAGTTTTTGTCCAGTGGTTTGTATGTGACATCCCATTATGTTCTAAATTCTAAAATTTTTAGAACAATGGAGAAACCAAATATATCAGATAGAATAGATACGCTTTATGTTTACATTAAATTTATCTGCAACAACTTTCTGGTAGTATGCTCTTCCTATGTTATGTTGTCAGAATTTCTTTAATCAAATATCCTGCAATAAATTTTTTTTATTAAAAAAATTACTGAGGCCCTTCCTATGGGGCCTCAGTATTACATTCGTGCAGACGAAAAAATTTTCTTAACCCCATTACCGGCACGATAACTCTAAAACGAAAGTTGCGGTTTTGGTTTTCTTAAATAATTACTTCTAACTTAGAACCATATTGATTTTCAGAATTTTCGGTTCATCCTAACTACTTTAATATCAATTTTCTTAAAATCCGCATATGCTTTTCTTATGTGACAATTTTAGGAATTCCAATTATTTCAAACGTCAACATTCCTAACATTCTTAAAATTCCATAAATTGCAAACATTCTCTAACGACCTGTCAAACAACAGCTGTTGATAGTAAAGGTGAAATTTTTAAGGCGGGTTGCGACCTTCATACTTGCAACCATAGCCATTTTGGTCGCTATTTTTATTCGAAATTAGTAGCCAAGCCTGCTAACTTAAGCGTACTACTATTTCGCCCCTAGCCACAAAAACAACTTCATCAAATTTATAAATAAATATCAGTCATGTACTGAACATAATTCTGAACTGAAAGCCAATTTATTTCTTTTAACATAGTTGCAATACTCATCCTTCTGTCCTTTATTAATATTATATAAATAGGCAAAATAAGGAGCCCAAATATTTTATATGAGCAGGCTTAAGAGGTAAAGGGGCCAATTTTTATTGGATAAATTGCTCAAACAAGTTTGTAAACCCCAATCAAAAGGCAATATAGAATGGTTTTAAAAATCAAGGCTTGTGAAAATTATCACATGGTTTAACCTAATTAATGCCAATGCTTCACAAACCAAAAAATTCAAAGTCCTAATACTACTATCGGCTTTTGGTCTTTCGTTCCAAGTTAAATCATTTCTCGTTTTTATTGCGCTACGAGTTTACCCTTGTGGACCTCAGTCTCGATAAGGTGGGAACCACAATTTTAGCGTCTCTCGAATTACTATTCTCTACACTCATTTGAAAATAAAATAAAAACCAAAATTAATTTTAATGATAGAAACAAATTTTTAAAAATAATAACAATATGGTCATTTTAATTAATTAATATCATACTTTTTAAATTTTTATTGGCAGATATAACATCAAGTACTTACTCAATTTTTAAAACAAAATGTCTATAGTTTTATAAAAATTTAATTGAAGTATTCAAAATTTATTTTATAACAGAAAAAACAACAATTATTTGTATATTGTTAATTTTTTGTTTTTACTTTGTATTTATTTTATTTTTTATATTTCCTACCTCTCCCATTGAATATTGAAAAAAAAATAAAAATAAATAAAAAAAATAAATAAAAATAAATAAAAAAAATAAATAAAAAAAAATAGATAAAAAAATAAATAAAAAAATGTTACCAGACTAATCAAATTCAAAAATTGACTTAAAATTGGTATAAATGGTACAATTATCGTATTTATTTTTTGCATTTTAATGATAACAATAAGTTTTTAAAAATAACAATATTATGGTCATTTTAATTAATTAGTATCTCACATTTTGGATGTTCATTGATAGATATAACATCAAGAACTTACTCAATTTTTAAAACAAAATGCCAATAGTTTTATAAAAATGTAACTGAAGTGTTCAAAATTGATTTTATAACAGAAAAAACAACAATTAGTTGTAAATTGTTAATTTTTTTCTATTTTACTTTGTATTTATTTTATTTTCTGTATTTCCACCTCTCCCGTTAAATATTGCGAAAAAAAAATTAAAAAATTAAAAAATAAATAAAAAAAATATTTAAAAAAATAAAAAAATGTTACCAGACTAATCAAATTTCAAAATTGACTTAAAATTGGTACAAATGATACAATTATCATATTAATTTTTTTAGGGTAGATACCTACACTCATTTAAAAAACCAAAATGCATTTTAATGATAAAAATAATAATACCATTATGGCAATTTTAATTAATTAGTATCTCACATTTTAAATGTTCATTGATAGATATAACATCAAGAATTAAATATTGTAAAAAAAATAAAAAAAAATAAAAAACTAAATAAAAAATATTTAAAAAAATAAAAAAATGTTACCAGACTAATCAAATTCCAAAATTGACTTAAAATTGGTACAAATGATACAATTATCATATTAATTTTTTTAGGGTAGATACCTACACTCATTTAAAAAACCAAAATGCATTTTAATGATAAAAATAATAATACCATTATGGCAATTTTAATTAATTAGTATCTCACATTTTAAATGTTCATTGATAGATATAACATCAAGAATTAAATATTGTAAAAAAAATAAAAAAAAATAAAAAACTAAATAAAAAATATATAAAAAAATAAAAAAATGTTACCAGACTAATCAAATTCAAAAATTGACTTAAAATTGGTACAAATGGTACAATTATCATATTCATTTTTTAAGGGTAGATATCTACACTCATTTAAAAAAAAACAAAATGCATTTTAATGATAAAAATAATAATACCATTATGGCAATTTTAATTAATTAGTATCTCACATTTTAAATGTTCATTGATAGATATAACATCAAGAATTAAATATTGTAAAAAAAAATAAAAAAAAATAAAAAACTAAATAAAAAAAATAAAAAACTAAATAAAAAATATATAAAAAAATAAAAAAATGTTACCAGACTAATCAAATTCAAAAATTGACTTAAAATTGGTACAAATGGTACAATTATCATATTCATTTTTTAAGGGTAGATACCTACACTCATTTAAAAAAAAAACAAAATGCATTTTGATGATAAAAATAATACCATTATGGCAATTTTAATTAATTAGTATCTCACATTTTAAATGTTCATTGATAGATAAAACATAAAGAACTTACTCAATTTTTAAAACAAAATGCCAATAGTTTTATAAAAATGTAATTGAAGTGTTCAAAATTGATTTTATAGCAGATAAAACAACAATTAGTTGTATATTGTTAATTTTTTTCTATTTTACTTTGTATTTATTTTATTTTCTGTATTTCCACCTCTCCCGTTAAATATTGCGAAAAAAAAAAAATAAAAAAAATAAAAAAAATAAAAAAATTAAAAAAAAATAAAAAAAATATTTAAAAAATAAAAAATGTTACCAGACTAATCAAATTCCAAAATTGACTTAAAATTGGTACAAATGGTACAATTATCATATTAATTTTTTTAAGGGTAGATACCTACACTCATTTAAAAAAAACAAAATGCATTTTATTGATTAAAATAATAATACCATTATGGCAATTTTAATTAATTAGTATCTTGCATTTTAAATGTTCATTGATAGATATAACATCAAGTACTTACTCAATTTCTAAAACAAAATGTCAATAGTTTTATAAAAATGTAATTGAAGTGTTCAAAATTGATTTTATAGCAGATGAAACAACAATTGGTTGTATATTGTTAATTTTCTCTTTTTTACTTTTTATTTAATTTATTTTCTATATTTTCTACCCCTCCCGTTGAATATTGTGAAAAATAAAATAAAAATAAATAAATAAAAAAAATAGATAAAAAATAAATAAAAAAATGTTACCAGACTAATCAACTTCAAAAATTGACTTAAAATTGGTACAAATGGTGCAATTATCATATTTATTTTTTTTTAAGGGTATGTACCTACACTTAATTAAAAATAAAAAATAAACCAAAATGCATTTTAATGATAAAAATAAATTTTTAAAAATAATAACAATATTATGGTCATTTTAATTAATTAGTATCTTGCGTTTTAAATGTTCATTTATAGATATAACATCAATTACTTACTCAATTTTTAAAACAATAGTTTTATAAAAATATAATTGAAGTATTCAATATTTATTTTATAACAGAAAAAACAGCAAATAATTAGATATATGGATAAATGCATTTCATGTAGACATTTTACAAATCGTTTTGCAATGTATCCAATATATCCGATATGTTGTTAATATAATATAAAATAAAAAATATTGGTCCCAAAATAGATCCATGTGGGATACGATTGATACGTTCAACAATTTAAATGGTATATTACTATTACAACCTTCATCAACTTTATATTTTAAGTTAACGTATTGCTTTCTATCAGTAGATAAGTGATAATAATCCATTTTTTTGGAAGGCTAGGAATTTAATTTGGATAATAAACTGTCACGATTAACACAGTCAAACGGCTTACTAAAGTCCCAAAAATTCACCCCTTTTCAAAAAAATATATATAAAAATAAATTTTCATATTTTCTTCAAATTTTTGAGGGATTACATAAAATTTTAAATTTTAAATGATTTAATGAAAAATCTATAGATACCGAATACATTATAATAAATGTTTGTTTACCTTTAATAATTTAATTAACAAAAATTTGAATCGCACTATTTACCGCTTAAGAAAACCACTTTCGATTACAAACTGACATTAAAACGGATCATCTTCCGTATATATAGAAAGGTGGGGTAAAATCAAAGAAGACAAATACCAATTAAATATAGTTACCTACGGTCTTCCTTACCTTGACCTCCCAAGCTTCACGGTACTGTTGAGAATTCCAAGTCAGTCGGCACTACTTTGACAGTAGTGAAAGTGTACTGAGTGTCTCAAATTAAAGTCACCTCGATTATTTTATCAAATTTTCATTTATAATAGAACTAGTGCCTAAATTAACCCCAAATTTTTTTTCGAAATTAAGAATATTTTGAGTATTAATTATATATAGGTGAAGGAAAAGGTGCAAATATGGAATAGCGTTTTGTATTCGGTTTCAGTTGTCCCGGCATATCTTCCAAATCGTTGTCAATTTTAACATATTCGCTTGAATCCTCAGATTCATCAGCAGAAACTGCATTCTTTTGACGTTTCATTTTGTACTTTGACTTCTCCTGTTTTTGAGAATTTTTTTTTGTTTCAAGGATTTTCTTGAAGACAAGTTTCTTTTAACGCCACGTGATTTTGCCCCCTTTTCAGTTTTTTTATTTGTTCACTCATTTAGTTCGTCTTTGTAAGGTGGCGAGGTAATTACAATAGATCCAATTGTCTTGCGTCCTCTGTTGTTTTTTTGCGGATTGTGTTTGGGACTGGAGATATTTCGAACGGTGAAACAAATTTCTGGGTTGAATCTACGTCTTCATCTTGGTTTTGGTCATCTTCATCTTGATCTTGGTCAACAGCTTGAATTCGGCCAGGTGCATTGTCTTCGCATGACGTTTTAGAGCATGAAGGTTTATCGATAGGGGTAATAGAAGCTTTTGTTGTTTTGACTTCTTGAATGTTAATGATAATTCCTCTTTTCGTTGCTTCTTGTTCCGCAGCAATGAAGTCAGCTTCAGAAAAAACATTCCTGTTAAAAGGGTAAATACCAGTGGTGCGAAAACCATTAGCCGCTATTGTGTATGTCTGAACTTTTTCGTAAGCTCTACCAAATAACTCCATTATATCAAAAGGACTAAGTGCCCGTTGGTTTTGACGGATCCAAATACGAATTTCTTCACTATAATAAACTTTTAATGGCCCCATAAATGACTTATCCAAAGCCTGGAGCTTGTCCGTTGAGTGAGGAGGCAAACATAAAATGTTAACATGGTTTTCCCTTGCAAGGTCGATAACATCGATATTGCGAGTGTGGCTGTAATGGCTGTCAAGGATTAACAGGAGGGGAGTTTCTTCAGTTGGTTTAGTGTACTGGATAAAGTGACGGAACCACTGGGTGAAAATATGGGACTGTACCCAACCGGATGGATGTGCAATTCCTACGGACTCAGGAGGAGCTCCCTTCATGAGCTGAATGTTTATATTTTTCTTAGGAAAAATAACCAAGGGAGTGACAAAGTTTCCAGTCGCATTCATATAAAAAATAACTGTAATCAGAGCCCCTCTATTTGCTGATGTTAATGAAGCAACTTGACGTTTGCCTTTCAGCCCTATTACTGACGATACTTTACTTTGGACAATTGTTAACCCTGATTTGTCTACATTATAAACGTTGTTCGGGGAATAGGGCATTTTCTTTTCAAGGAGGTTAAAAAAGCCGGCAACTATTTCTTTACAAAAACCTGCAGCTCTGGCAAATAATGTCCCTGTTGGCTTCCTTATTGACAATTTTGGATGTCGCTTTAAAAACAAATCAATCCAGGCTCTGCCTGCTAATTCAGATGTAGAAAATGGGTGTTTGATTTTATTCCTTATGGTTAACTGATAAGCCATGCGCTTCAGATCTGTCAGTGTGAGCCCGTAAAATTTGGACTCCATTTTTAAAATGTAATCAACTAGTAGCTTCTCTAGCTCTGGTCTCAAAACACATTGTCTTCCAAGCTTAGCTGCTGCAGCCTTATCTGGTGGAACTGTGTTAATTTGACTCAGACGAAAGAGCGTTGTACGAGGAACCCTATAGGTTTTGGATGCCGCCTTGAGATATCCCACTGTTTTTTCTCTCACTGCCTGGATGGACCTAGCCATGTCATCTTCCTTGTATTGCTTTCTTTTATTATTGCAAGACGGACGTTCAGTTTTTCGTGGCATCCTAAAAAATATAACAAAAAACCCTTATTTTTAATTTTGATTTTCAGAATCTTCATCACCTTCAGCATAGTACTATTTTTTCAAAAAAAAATTCAATACGTCACTAATTTTCTATATATTATAGTTACTTACTGGCAGGGCCGCCGAGAGCCATGGTGCCTATGTTACATTTCTGAAAAAAACAAAAAAAACAGAAAACCTTTTTTTTTTTCATAAACCAGGTTCTGCATTTTGTGGCGAACTTTTAATAAAACGTCCTCAGCTAAAGCTGTCAGGCCCCCTTGTGCCCGGGCCCCGGGAATTTGTCCCTCCTGCTGCCCTCCCCCTCTCGTAGGGCCTGCTTACTGGCCCATATGTACAACAGGTTATTAACTTTAAACACATGTTGAAAGTTTATTAATGAGAAGTTTTTTAATCTAGAATAAGTCAGAGGAGGTTATTCTCTAAAACACAGCAAGGAAAGCGTCAAGCGGACTTCTCAACAAAGCACAATCACCAAAACGCAGTGACGGCTTGTGGGCACTAGCGGCAGTGGGGCACACACTGGAAAGGAATCCTGGGATTCGTTTTTCGCTTAGGAAAACAAGTTCTCCGCTTAATGAAAATTAAATATATTTCAAAACAAATGAAATATTACCAAATTGAAGACTAACTGCTAGGTACCGCTGCAGTTGTATACTATTTCTTATACTTGAAGTGCATTCTTCTGGATTTTTGGCTAGCGAAGTGATCGATGACCAGATTATTAAAATTTGGAATGGACCGAATAAGTTTTTTTTCGATGGATAACATGGCTAACGCGCACAATCTATCTTGGCACATAGTGTTCCTTAAAAATGTTTTAATACGTTTTAGTGTCGAAAAACATCTTTCACTCTCCACTGTGGTCATGGGAATTGTACACAGGATAGTTAGCAGCTCCACAGATTCCGAAAATGTAATTGTCAAATTGTTCTCAAAAAAACATTTGTAATAACGGTACGGCCCCATTGTGTTGCACAAAGTCATCTCGGGTGTAAAGTATGGACAGTTCGTTTTTGAATTTTAAGCTGTTTACGTTTGGAAATAAACTATACACAGTTTTAACGTCCTCATTTGAAAAACAACCTCGGTAGTCTTTAAATTTTTCACTATCAAATAAACTTGCAATTGTTAGGTGGGTAGTAAAACTAAAACGTTCATTTACCAGCACTACTATTGTTTTACATATCCTTAAATTAGGAATGGGGTCCTCCTTTTCAACAAACCGTCTCTTCTTGCTTGTACTTGGATTTGATTGGGTGTTGTCGTTTAAGTTTAGTTCTTGTGGGTCTTGTTTGGATTGCCATTCTTCATGAATTAGCGTGTCTATATTATTTCTAATATTTTGAATAGCTGCTGCAAAATTTGATATGTTTATCATAACCTTGAGAGCATCGAGCTGTCTCCTCTGCAGTTGACCAAAAAGTATATCGCAATTTGGCATTATTTTGCTGAAGAAAAATAACCAGAAACTAAAATCTGTCTTTTAAAATTTATCAACCCTTTAGTCTGATTAATAGTTTTTTTTTTATCGAATTCTGTGTTCATAATTTCTTCGAGACATTTAATCAAATCCTCTTTATAAACATAAATCTCCCAGCGAAAAATTTCTCTTTTATATTTTCAAATTAGAAAAAATATTTATATCTCTATTTGATAGTTTGTCAACTAAGCCTGGAATTTCCAACGCATACCTTTTTGAGATGAACAAAATAGAATTTGGTAATCCTTGCCAACAATTTGCGAAAATGTACACCATTAAATTATTTATAAGACTTAGAATTTTTTATACTCTTAAATATGCAAACAGAGATTTGAAATCCTCGAAAAAGTCAGACAAAACCAAAAGAAAAATTAAAATTTTGTCCCATTTATAAATATTATTGATTTTTTTTTTCATCATAATTTTGACTGCCTCTTTGTAGTTTTATTTCTTAACTATTCCAATGGTCCAACTAACATTTTTTCGTAATCACAATAAATAAATTATTATCATGGTCCAACAAACGCGCACCTTAAGCCGAAACCGGCATCGCCTTTGTGAGGGAGGCGGTAAAGATACCGCTGCGTACATTCGTATCTGTTTTAGGTAATCTGTGCCATGGGTACAGCACGTCACGATGAGGACAGCGCCCCGCTTGTGACGTATAATCCATCGCATGTGTTCATCTTTTGCCAAGCGATATTGTCGTTGTCCTTGTTTTTCGCATCATAATAAGAGAGAAAACAACAGAGGCACACATTTACTGTGCCCTTAATTTTGGAATTCTCGGAACGTCGCTCAACGCCCGGTCGTCCAGTGTCGTGCCAACACGGTTTGTGCTGAATATTAGATAAAATAATAATAGGCATTGAAGAAAATATAAAATATGTAAGTTATTTTTTTTTTGGTTTATTATACTAGGGCACGTGCCTAAGTGCCCTTACGGTCAAACCGCCACTGAAAACGACAAACATGCGATTATGGTATTCTTTAATGCTAGACGATCTTCCTATTTGTAAATGATTTTAATTTTAGTTGTAAGCTGATTGGTCCAAATATCTAAGGTTAGGATTTGAATATCATTTTGACATTATAATTAAGGGCTTTGGAATTGAAGAGGTATAAATGAATTTATAACAAATAAAGCCATCTATCAACATGTTAAAAAAAAGGGTGTCAAAATAAGCACAAATTTGAAGCTCTCAATATTCTCGAGACACATAATACTGTGAAATTTTCCCAGAGGTGTGCATATAAATACAATTTTATACTATAAAAATCCATTAAACGCATTCGACTCCAGTTGAAGAAAAAGAGGCAAATGATGACAACTTTTTTCGAATAAAAAGAGCTAGATGATGAAGTCATTGAATCTGACTATGAAAATTAATAATACTAATTTTTTTAATAAAAATAACCTGCCTTTCTAAATATTTCTATATTGTAATCGCCCAGATTAATAAATTAAGTTAAAATTAAAAGGGTATAAGTGCATTTTTTATAAATATTTTTGCGTTTTTGACACATATTTGACCTATTTTGAATATTTACATACAACACATATATTTATAATGTCATCTTTCATACTAACGACCAGAAGTTGGGTAATTGATCTTTGAGAATTTTAAAACAATTCAGAACTTTTGATTTCAATATCTCAATAATTAAAAAACTGTACTGTAACGATAGTCTAATTTATTTATAGTTTATTTAAAACACACTATTTACAATTTATTTAATTTATATAATACTTAGACACTAACTAACAATTCTAATTTATTTATTACACTTTAACTTTTCATTTCAATACTCTATACTAAACTAAACTGCCCGCCGATGAGTTGGGCTATTTATACCAAGTCCAACTCTGCTACGAAAAGTCTCTAGACGCTCCCAAAAATTCCATCTCTGACTCAACGGTACGCTCCGCCCGTTCTACCCAGACGTGAAGGTCGTTTGCTTAGACAAAGTCGGCTTAGGAATTTCATGACAGTACTTATACCTCTTTAATTCCAAACCCGTCAATTATAAACTTTATTAGAATATATTAAGGCCAATTCCAAAAATAAAATAAACAGCATACATTTGCTGATATTTTAATATCCAAGTCATAACATTGTTACGCAGCACCCTGCAGCGTGCTGCGGTCGTCATAAGTAAACGTACGTGTAAATGAGGAAGATAGAATACTCCAGAAATGTCTCGAAATGTCATTCCTTTTCAAAGGAAAATCCGGCTTGTTCGAGAAGGTTCCAGAAGGTTGAGGCAAGCTATATAAGTGGACGACCTGATGTCAGAATTCAGTTTTATGATAGATGTTATACGTTAATGTTAGCAGTTGTATTGTTATTGTAAAAGTTGAGTTGAAATAAATTGTGATACCAAAAACCAGTGTAACATTGGTGACAGCGGTGAAATATAAAATAAAAGTATTCTATTCATGCGCACAAAATAGATATGGATACTTCAGGCCCACCAGCATTGTTTTTGAAAATGTAAGAGGATAGAAAAAGTCGAGAGGAGAAAAAGGAAAGGTGTAGGAAGGAAGAAGAGGCGGAAAAGGAAAGGCGTAGGAAGGAAGAAGAGGAGGAAAATGAAATGCATAGGAAGGACGAGAAAAAAGAGAAGAAGGAAAGGCGTAGAAAAGTTGAGGTAGAAATTATAAATGCTTTGCTACAAATCCGGGAAACCTTTAAGCAAGAGGTTGGTCAACTTAAAATTAGAGTAGATCTTTTAGAGCAACAACAAGAGCATTTAAAAACTAATTTGGAACAACAACGAGAGGCTAGAGTAGAGTTCGAAAAGCAAATTAGAACTGAACTAGTTGAGTTAGAAAAAATAATTCGTAGCCTAGCTTCGATAAGCAACAGAGAGACTGAAAACACTACATCGTCCTCATCTATAATCGAACCAAGCCATATTCAAAACCCAGTTTCACAGATACATACTAGCAAGATCATTAAACCACCCACGTTTGACGGTCAGACAACATGGGAAACGTATCGCCTCCAATTCGAAGCTGCAGCTAGAGCCAATGGCTGAGCTGAAATGGAGATGGAGGCTGCATTAATAGTGTCACTCCGAGAACAAGCAGCAACCGTTTTACAGTTACTCCCTCAATAAGAACACAGTTATTCATCTCTCGTCCAAGCTTTGGAGATAAGATACGGCCAGCAGAATTTGAAACGTATGTCAAAGCCAGATAAAGGTTCGCCATCAGAAACATAATGAGAGTCTACAGGAATTCGAGGCCGATATAAAACGATTGATTCATCGGGCCTATCCACAGGCACCCAAAGATTTTCAAGAACAAATCGGCATACAGGCATTTATTGATGGACTACAAGATGTGAAAATGCAGCAAGCCCTTCGTCTACAACATCCCAAGACGATGAGGGAGAAACTGATTGCAGTCCAGGAATATGAAGCAGTAAAACTCATATCCAGATATTCTCGCGCAAAAATGAGAGAAATTAAATCCCAGAAAAGTGAGGAGGTCAATACTAATGCTATTCCCCATCCTACCCTCTCGCAAATATTAAATATCCTGCAAAATATGGAACGAAATAGCCAAAATGAGAACAGAAGATGCTTCAATTGCGGAAGAATCGGGCACCTTTAAAGAACCTGTAGAAGCAGAGCTCGTTCTATAAACAGAGAATCAGGGAACGAGGCCGGAAAGTCACATAGATCAATCTTCCGAAGCCCGTCACGAAGTCCAACAAGAAATAGTTAAATACGCAGTTATGCGTCCCGAAGAAGCCAAACACCCACACCGAACCGGCTTTCTAGCAATAATCAGGAAGTAAAGCATTGTAGAGGCCGTCTCAATAGCAACACAGACATTCTCTACAAGCGATCCTGTTTAGAACGAGAATACCGGCACAGTAAGGAGCTCGGAGAATGGGCGGAACCAGTTGATAAAGTTACCCTTCGGGCAACCTCTATCAAATCAGAGGGCGACGGAGAAGACATCACCCTTGAAACCCTGAGAAAGGGGCAGAAGAAAAACAATGAGTTGAAGGTTGTTCGAGAATGGCTCAAAAATAAAGTTACACCTACTTGGCAAGAGAGAGCCAAATACAGTGGAGCTATTAAAGGGAACTGGACTCCCTGTATCTTCACGATGGCCTATTCTAACGGAAGTGGGAAAGCCCTGATGGAATACATGTAATCCGCCAAGTGGACGAGCTTCATTGTAGCCGTTCAGGAGGACATTTTGGTACTAAAAGAACACTGGCACGAGTTCTGGAAAGGGTCAATTGCCGACGGGATGTAGCGGATTGGTGTAAAAAATGTGAAGGATTTTGTCAGAAATCGCAATGGAACTGGGAAGGCCCCTAGCGCCGTCCTTAAGGAAAATCAACGACCTGCTACCACATTCAGCTGTCAGCGGGAAGCAGTAAATCCAAGTTAATTCAAATTGGAAAGTTACCGACATGCCGTAGTCCAGATCCTTCCCATTAGCTCCAACCAGGTCCCAGTAATCAAGTCATTCGGGGCAAATAATTAGAGAGGAGGGAGCAAAGTTACGCAGCACCCTGCAGCGTGTTGCGGTCATCATAAATAAAGGTACGAGTAAATGAGGAAGATAGAATAGTCCAAAAATGTCTTAAAATGTCATTCCTTGTCAAAGGAAAATCAGGATTGTTCGAGAAGGTTCCAGAAGGTTGAGCCAAGCTATATAAGTGGACGACCTGACGTCAGAGTTCAGTTTTATGACATACGTTATACGTTAACGCTAGCAGTTGTATTGTTTTTGTAAAAGTTGAGTTAAAATAAATTGTGATACCAAAAACCAGTGTAACGATATTTAGGTCCATATTTTAATGTTTGAGTTATCTACGTCCGAAAATATTAGCCTTATATGTCAAAACTTGAAGTGAACAGCAAAACGCTATTCATGTATAACTTTTTTGAAAGCATTTGACTTTTTTTCAAATACAAATAGCACAGTAGGTAGAAAATACCAAAACATTTGTGCTTTACACTTTTGTTAGTTGTTTGTCACGTTTCTACAGACAAATGTTCCTCTGATTAATTCAGCGAAGCAGAAGATTTCAATTTTATCCTTTTTTTTATTTATAATTACCACTTTTGATACTGTATATTGTATTTTTTTATTTATTTTATGTTGGATTTTCATATTTAATTCTTGAATTGTTTTTAAATTATTATATACTTTACGTTAATTGTATGTTTATACATTTTTGGATGAGTCTTATACGTAAAAAATTCTTATTACACACAAGTTGTACCTAGACAAATTGTTGGTTTACAAGCAAAACACAATAAGACAATTTTTTTATTTTTGACTTATTTAGATCAGTTAATTGAATTTCTTCCACACTATAAACTGGTACAATCCAACTACGTCCTTCCATATTCATTAAGTCCATAATAGTATTAAGTGACTAAATGGATTTTTAATAAAATCTGACTTAGTGTGTTTTGCTGACAAGCAGACGAAATAATTTATGTGATTTAGATATATAGAGGAGGTTTCTCAGACATTGTGCATACAATTTAGGAATGAACTGGCTGAATACTAGCATCAAATTTCTGGAATAACTAATATTGTTATTACTTGTTTAGAATTGTAAGAGAAGTTTTAGATCATGAAACTTTAATCTGTATTTATTATGCTCAAGTAGCATGTCGACTGAGATACGGGAGTAGTCTATTAGTCTAATCAACAAGTTCAAAAGCGTGTTTCTGGGACATACTATTACGAAAATTATGTTCAATAGCTCATTCGATTCGGAATAATGTCTAGATCAATGTGTAAAGAAAAATTTTGCAGTGCATAAAAAATTGCAAAAGTTATAAATAATTAAACACCTCAAAAACATGGTGTTTGGTTTTTCGCCTATAATTTGTAAACTATAATTATTTTTGGATTTTTCAAAAAAGATCCTTAAAGAGGGGGAAATTTGCTATAAATATGTTCCGACTCCCGGAACTGTACCTCCACTATTTATAATTTTAATTTAACGCTCAAAGTAGCCTTCCGCGCGCCATTTTTAGGTTGCGCGCACGGCATCGAAACCGAGTACGTTACATAAAATAATTTTTTTAAGTTAATAAAATTAAATTCAAAAATTTTAAAAAATAACGGTGTATTCTGAACACTTAGAAGAATTGATTCCCGTTGGAACTTTTCATAAAAATTAATTTTCCAACAAAGTAGGTTATTGTTAATTAACAAAATTTTTAGAATTTCTCTCATCATTACAAATTGATAAAAATATTAAATAATTACCGTAATTTTTTTTTACTTCGTGGAGCTCTTTTTATATACATACAAAACAAAATAGCTTCATAAAAGTTTAAAAAATGTTAATACTTTGTATATAATAATTTTTTAAAGTTTACAAAAGCAGAAAAGTCACAGTGGTGCTATAAAAATTTTTTTTTTTTTCAATTTATTATAATATTACTGTTTTAATGTCGAGAAAAGACATTTATTATTAAAAAAAAAATGTTTTCCTCCATTTGTTTATAAATTTTTTATAAACAAATGGAGTATTTCAATTTATTTTTACAACTTTCTAAACAATTTCCAATTATGATTTAAAAAAAAAATTTTTTTCATAATAATAACTTTTAATTGTTTATAATCGTTTTTTTAATATATCTATTGTTTAAATTATTAGTTAAGAAATGTGTTTTTTTTTAAATCATAATTGACAGTCCTCTACAAACTGAACGCAAAAATTTTTTTTTTATTAATAATTCCATTGTTTATTAAGTTAACAAAGATTTAGTAAAAAAATTATAATAGTTTATAAAAAAATTGACTGAAAATTAAATAAACAATTACAAATGTTATATAATTAATAGCTTAACAAAATTGCCTTGAAGTTCAATAACCGAATTTGCATTATTTACTGAGCTACAAGCCGCAAAAGTTCGAAAAACTTAAAAAAAAAAAATCAATTTTTATAAACAAATATAAAAAACAAAAAATTGACAATAGGTACGGAATTGACAAATGACTTATCTGAGAGATAATTTCATTGCCTACAAAAATGACTTGAATATTTATTGTCGTATCTCCAATAGTTTAAAAGTTATATCAACTTTTAAGACAACAAATGGATCAGCTGCTGCAACTTTGATAGTACGTATATTTTCAAAGTTTAATAAAAAATGGAATAACATTTTTTCCTTAATTTTAATGCACTAAGTCGTTTTTGGAATTTTTATTTCTTTCAGGAAAATAATAAACCAAAGTTGGGAATTTGTTTACAACAAATTGTTAACTTAATAAACAATGGAATTATTAACAAAAAAAATTTTTTTTGCTGTCACTTTGTAGAGGACTGTCAATTATGATTAAAAAAAACACATTTCTTAACTAATAATTTAAACAATAGATATATTAAAAAAACGATTATAAACCATTAAAAGTTATTATTAAGAAAACATTTTTTTTTTAAAATCATAATTGGCAATTGTCTAGAAAGTTGTAAAAAAAATTTTGAAAAAAATTGAAATACTCCATTTGTTTATAAAAAAATTATAAGCAAATGGAGAAAAAATTTTTTTTTTAATTAATAATTGTTTTTTCTCGACATTAAAACAGTAATATTATAATAAATTGACAAAAAACTTTTTTTTTTATGTCACCACTGTGACTTTTCTGTTTTTGTAAACTTTAAAAAATTATTATAAACAAAGTATTAACATTTTATAAACTTTTATGAAGCTATTTTGTTTTATATGTATATAAGAAGAGCTCCACGAAGCAAAAAAAATTTACGGTAATTATTTAATATTTTAATCAATTTGTAATGATGAGAGAAATTCTAAAAATTTTGTTAATTAACAATAACCTACTTTGTTGGAAAATTAATTTTTATGAAAAATTCCAACGGGAATGAATTCTTCTAAGTGTTCAGAATACACCGTAATTTTTAAAAATTTTTGAATTAAATTTTATTAATTAAAAAAAATTATTTTATGTAACGTACTCGGTTTCGACGTCGTGCGCGCAACCTAAAAATGGCGCGCGGAAGGCTACTTTGAGCGTTAAATTAAAATTATAAATAATGGAGGTACAGTTCCGGGAGTCGGAACTTATTTATAGCAAATTTCCTCCTCTTTAAGGATCTTTTTTGAAAAATACAAAAATATTTATAGTTTACAAACTATAGGCGAAAAACCAAACACCTTGTTTTTGAGGTGTTTAACTTTTTCAATTTTTTATACACTGCAAAATTTTTCTTTACACATTGATCTAGACATTATTCCGAATCGAATAAGCTATTGAACATAATTTTATGTCCCATAGTATGTCCCAAAAACACGCTTTTGAACTTGTTGATTAGACTATATGTGAAAACTCAACTGATTCGAGTGACTTTTTTGTTCTTCAAAGGAAGATCCTTAGAACAATAGGTACATTTACTAAATATGGTTCTTGTCGACCAATATTTGTAGAATATGGTATTTTGCCACTAAATTCATATGTTCTAGAAATTTGTTTATATGTTTTTAAGGACTTAAATAA
>OV651813.1:111652764-111669764 GCA_927349885.1 Psylliodes chrysocephalus | reverse complement strand
ACTTAGCCAGTAATTTATTTGGTTTACCTCATGGTTATAAGGGGTGGAAAACGCAACCCCTAAAATTTCGTTCCAACGTAACTTTTTGTTTTATTATTTGTTTACCATTTAAAATTTATTTCTGATAGCCTGTTTCATTCTAAACAAAAAATGTTTCCTGAATTATATATATTGAAATGGAATAACCAAATTTTAATTCTTAAGTTAGGACACACTGTATACTAGGACAGCTAGTATGAGGATTTTATGAACAATGTGAAACATAACTGTCAAAATCAATAACAAATAAGTTATAAATTAACAATATAAAAATAATTAATTTCACAGGAGTTATTCTGAAAAATAATATTGAAAACAACCCATAACAGAATTAAAAATAAACTAGCCACAAGATAATTAAAATAACTATGGGGATAAAAAAAAGTCGTTTCTTGACTAACAAAAAAAAAGTAAACATGCGATCTTTATTTGTTCTTTTTGTTCTCTGATACTCTGATTGGAATCTTAGCAACGGGTAACCAAGGGGTTGTTGATAGGAGAGGAGAAAATGGGGACTTTTCGGCTGGTTTTCCTTTGTAAAACTTTGTATAAAATTGTAACAATATCCCATGTCTGAGCAGTGGAATCCTGCAAGTATTAAAATATTCTTTCTGATATCATACTGTACGACTTGTAACGGTATAGCGCATCTATATTTTATTTGGAAACACTATATTTCACTCACCTGGACAAGAAGCTGATACACGGGTCTTACGCCATTCCATTGCGTATCTTGAACCCAGTAGAACAAATTTTCCTTCCTTTTATTTGAAACCATATAAATAACTTGTAAACCTGTGATAGAAATTAGTGAACTTAGTGTTGAATAACTTTAATAAGGTTTCTATTGCGACTACTTACTTGAAAGTATTTTTGATGAACGTTTGATCTAACAAACATAATTGTTATGTATATAAAAAAAAGGAACATTTCTTTCTCTAATTTTTCTGCATGAACAATTGTAATTGTATATTTTCTCTAGGTCAGGTAAAATTAGAAAGCCGATGCATGAGGCCTCTATGCAAATCACTAGGAAGCGATTACAGTATCGGCCATTAAATAAAATAAAGAAAACTGTAATCACTGACTAGAGGATATATTTTTTTAAACATGATTGCTTAAAATCATCTAATTGTATTTTCTCTTGGTCTGTATTGATTGATGTATGTTAATAACAATTTTGAAATAAACATAGTTTATTTGTAAAAGGGGAATATTTTTAATCAACCAACAGGATTTCAAATAGAATAAAATATAACAACTTAACAAAATTTAAAAATTGACCTAAATCAATAAAATAATACGTACCTTGAACCCAAGACGCCTGAGACAACACAAGTCATAGCCGGAGCACAACAATAACAAATAAAGGTAAATATTTAATAAATGAGATGGATGTTTGTATCATTAACTTTATTATTTAAAATACATTAAATAATCAAAAACCCAGATACAAATAGACCATATCAATATAGATAGATATCGCCATAAAACGAAAATGCGAAACAAATTTATTTAGTAGGCCGCTATTAGCGATACTGACAATTACTGGACAATTACATTGAAATCAAGCTGTCAGTTTGTAAATTTTTGAAATTGAAGTAGTACTAATTGTGTATTGTTGTTCTGTTCGTAATTTGTTACTTTAATAATTTACTTGTTATTAAAATGGCATACACAAATGAGGAAATGGCTGATATGCATTACGTTTACGGTCTGTCGCAGGGGAATGGGTTAGAAGCTTCTAGAAGATATGCTGAAATATATCCTCAACGGCAGCATCCTTTACATAGAATATTTGCCCGACTTCATCAATGATTACGAGAATATGGTTCATTCAACAAAAGAACGCACGACTGTGGTCGCCATCGAGAAGTAAGAACACCACAGCTTGAGGAAGCACCACTTAATTTTATTGAAGAACAACCTAGTACCAGTACTAAAAAGATTGCTTTCCAGCTAATTGTTGATAATATGACGGTATTTCGAATTTTAAAGGAACATCTCTTATACCCTTACCATCTGCAACGAGTACAGGCACTGTTACCGCGACACTTTCCGAACTGTCTTGAAATTTGCAATTGGATGCTGGAAATGATTAGAAGAAATCGTGACTTTCTGAAAACGATCGAATTCACACACGAATGTAGTTTTTCTCGGGACAAGATTATTAATTTTCATAATTACCATATATGGGCTGATGAAAACCCTCACGCTTTTGTCGAAACTCACCATCAAGAACACTTTTCTCTTAACGTGTGGGCCGGAGTTATTGGTGATTATTTAATTGGGTCTCATTTTCTACCTCCTAGATTAAATGGTGAGGCATACGTTCAATTTTTAAGAGAAGTACATCCCGTACTGCTGGAGGAAGTTCCTTTGGGCGTCAGAAGGGATATGTTTTTTATGCATGATGGGGCCCGAGAATAACGATCAAGGATCAGCGACAGTAGCTGTCGGTGCCTTTGATATCGGATGTACCTTTTTCACAGCATGACTTTGATTGATACACAACTTAGCACGCTGAGAAAACATGCCTATTTTCTACACTGAGCGAAATAGTTTGCCAAATTGTCCTGAAATCATTGTTATAGTCCATGCGCAAATGTTGTAATGTGATTTAATTACATTGAAGTAGTTAGGCTTAATAGCAATGGTGAAATATCGGTACCAAAATATAATTCATTATGTAATAATTAATTATTTATTATAAAAGTAAAAGATATTTATTATTTTATAATTTATCTATAAAATTTTTTCAATATTTGGTTTATTTATTGTTAAAAATATAATAAAAGCCCCATATTTAAATTAAATTACCTTTTCCTTGAGTAAAAATAAGGTAAATAAAATTAAGAATGCCAAAAAAAAATTAAGGTAACAATTAAAAAGACATTAAGTTTGAGATATTCAACTAAATATTTGCAATGTGCTTATATTTTCAAAAACTTTTAGGTTTAAAAAGTACTTACATATTTTTAGAATTTCTGGATTTAAATTATATTAAGAGGACTTTCAAGTGTATCACTCATTTCTTTATAAACAAGTGTTTTCTCGCCAAGTTAAGCCAGATGTCATTTAAGGTTTATGTATTTAGAGTTAAATACCTGGCCTGGCTATCACCCAGACAATACAAATATATCCATTGGACGTCCATTCGATATACAATTTTGGATGTCTAGACGTCCAAGAATGAGTTTTTTTTTGGACTTCCGACACCCAATAGACATCCAGTGAAGTATACAAATGGCACACTTTTGACCATTCAGAGGACGTTCAATTCTGGAATATATTTGGACGTCGAATACTGAACATTCAGAAAACGTCCAGGATTATATTTCCATTGAGACCACATCCCCACTTTTTTTACAGAACCGCAACTTACCACACACTATTTTATATTATTAATAATTTGTTTATTATTTTCGCAAACCGCTATACACCATTTATTTTTTTTTTATTAAAATCGCTTGACCTGAGCAGGCATCGAACTCACGACACATCCGTTATCGTTCTATCCTTTCAATCGCTAGACGAGCTTGACCACTTGAAAACTTTTTACTAGATACAGTTATAATTGAATAAGATTTTAAACTTCCGCTGATAGAATGAAATGCAATAGATTCAATTTGTCAATTTTTAATGACCAGTTATATTAAAAAAAGAAGTATATATTATAGATGAGTATTATCTGGTAGGCTTAATAAATAATGACCTAAGATAGACGTCCACTGGACGTCAAAATACTACTAATTTTAAAATTAATTCCAAAAACAGACGCCTCTGGGTATCAATACGCAACTGTCAATTTAATTATCATAAACGGACGTACACTGGATGCCCGTATATGGACGTCCTGACCCTCAAATAGATCTAAAGTGGACGTACATTGGACTATGTGTGCTGTCTGGGCATAGACGAATTTTTTGAAATAGTACTTATTTAAGTATGCACCAATATTTCCAAAATCAACTCCAGTATGATTCATTCAATAAAAATGTAAATATGAATGGGCAAAACAACTTTATATTGACATAATTGTACCTTACAATTTAGCCATAATAAAGGGATTTCGCCCATTTTGACCAATCCTAATTGAAACACGCGGTTTATTATATTTTTTTAAATATAATTTCAAAATAAAATAAACAAAATCTCCAGTTCATTGTTTATTAAATTTATTTAAAAGAAGAAAACATATATTTCACAAAATACAATACCTACATATGAAAAATAAAATGTCAAAAATGATTAAATCATTAAATATATATGCATGTGATAAAATTCTTAGTTTCCTAGTAACTTTTTTGGCACATTTTATATCTGCATTAGAATACCTAAGTGTGTAAAAATCTTCCTCTTATTACTACACAAAACAAACACCAAAAAATATCACTTAACATTGCTCACGTACTAAACACAACTGGGACTGACTTTGACAGATAACATAATTTTGAGTGATACACAACTTATTTTCGCACATGCGCGTTACAAAACGGTATACTAAAAACACCAAGTTGTCGCTTCTCCTTGATCGTTATTCTCGGATGGGGCTCCCGCCCATTTTAGTCAAGTAGCACGTCAGCATTTAACTGAAACATATGCAAATCAGTGGATAGGTCGAGGAGAACCACAGAATTGGCCCGCTCGATCCCCGGATCTCAATCCTCTTGATTTCTCTACTTGGGGTCATTTGCAGCATTTGGTTTATCGTACTCCTGTTCGCGATGTAGAGGACTTAAGAAACCGCATCATTGATGCGTGCAGGGTAATAAGAGAGACTCCAGGATTATTTGAGCGAATACGTGGCTCAATGTGTCGACGTCTAGACGCATGCGTAATGTCTGAAGATAGACATATTGAACATTTACTATGATTTCTACATGTTGTATGTTTTGTTATTAATAAATTAGTTTTGAATATTCCCATTTTTAATCATTTAAGGTTTATGTGGACCCACCTCCTCACTCGTTTCTGACTCTAGAGATGGCTCTACCTGTCGAATCAAATTTATTATACAATTTGTATAAGTTACAGGGTTCTATCTGTGATAGAATAATATTTCGTTAGTTTATATCGCCGCCAAAAGAGACTGCTAGCACAATAATAGATTACGCGGGAGATCTTAATGATTCGATGCGAAGAACGTTGCCAAACTTCAATATAATTATGTTTTATTTGTTTATATTGTAAGCCGCGGGAGGTGAGGTGTTGAGCGCGGACGGCCCAAGCGATCCAGCTAAGAGATGGATATGACCTGGCGAGCTTTTGTTAAGTCTTCCACTGGTCCGCTCAATCATTTTCAACTATGAACTTTACTGAAATAAAGAAAGAGCCGGAAGAGGCAGGTACGAATCATACCTACAACAACGGTTCTAAAACAAAACAAGGCTTAGGATGTGGAATATACTTCACATCTTTAAATCTAAACATAAAATGAGCTGTGAGCAGTAATGCCAGTGTAGTTCAAACCGAGCTCATGGGAATTCTCATAGCAACAAAAGAAATCACCAGAAACAATATCACTGGAAGGAACATGCCATCTATACAGATAGCAGACATGCTGTACTCTCTCTGGACAGACCACGAATTTACTCAGGGTTGGTACTAGAATGTCATGAAGCTTTGGCCGAAATATCCATTAATAATGTGTTCAACTTAAGATAGATCAAAAGTCACGTCACATTGAAAGGTAATTGTCTTGCTGATTCACTAGCCAAGCAGGCAGCCAACCAAATACTTTTTGGACCTGACAAAATCGGTAGTGACATTCCCTTGTGAAGTTCAAGGAAATATTGAATGAAACAAGAAGCTGCAGGGAGCTTTCATGTTATCCTGACAACACTACAGCAAACAAATACTTGTCTATCACTAGATATCTGATCACAGGCATTCTGACGGGTCACTGCCAAGTAGGGAAGCATCTCCATGTCATGGGGCTGGCAGAATCCGCACTCTGCAAAGGGTGCAAACAAAAAGATGATATCATCGAGCATATCGTCTACAAGTGCTTGATGCTCACATTTATTAAATGATTTGTATTCGTTGATAATTGGCTAACACAAGCCGATATAAGAAAGGCACCTCTTGGTAATATTGTCAACTACATTAAATCTGTAGGCTGGCTCACGAGCTAGGAGGTACCGATCTATTTAGGAAGATGCAAAATGGGTTTAGTAAGGCCTAAGTGCCGTGGATTAACCCACCCTCCACACGTTACAGATATAGATGTTAAACTTAACGAAACTGTTGCAATTGAAACATATGCTTCTATTACAAAGAATACAGTTGTTGAATGTGGTTTATTCATCTTTTAAGAAAAATGTTATCGTTTCTTAGGAACTTCACCAGATGGATTGGTAGATGATGCTAAAATTTTTTAGGTAAAGTGTTTTTACTCAGCTCGAGAATTTGCACTATTAAATGCACCAAAACATGTTAAATACTTTTGTTCTACTACTGCTGATGGCTAAAAATTGTTCCTTAGGAAAACCATAACTATTTTTACTAAATGTTTAGCAATGATTTATTTTTTGTAGGATCAATAAGAATTTTTAAAAGGTATATTTAATAAATGTATATATAATAGAAATAGTTTTTTTTTAGGTAAAAAAAAAAATATGAAATACCTACTTAGGTTTTTAAGCCAATCAGATTTTTACGAATTTATATTTTTTAACAGAAAAAATGTCATTACTAAATACCTGTTGTTTTAATTTCAAAATCCGTTTTTTTTTACTTGCCAACCTTCTTAAATATAGTCCTACGATCCAATTTCTACCAAAAACTAATCAACATATGCAATTAACATGATACTGATATTTGGTAAACATCTGTTCACCTTTTTAATTGATGAAACACATGCATCATTCAGAATGCACCTTTCATTTAATAATTAAATAATTCAAATGTTCTGTAAAATGAATAGGTACGTTTGCAACGACCGAATTATTAATAGAAAAATATTTATTTAATCCAGGGAACTTAGTATTACAACTCGATCTGGCAACACGGTAGCGTTGGTGTATGCGGACATCCGAAATTTCTGTTTGAGTAGGAAATTTAGTGCTCTCTGTGAGCAATTTTAGAAAGTACTAATTGAAATGGCAGCACCTCTCAGAGATAAGACTTTGAAAGAGGAAATTCAAAATAGTGTTATTGTTTAATTGAATTTTTCACTAAATTTATAAAAAACTTATTAATGTTTCGAGGTCAATGTCTTTAAATATAATTATTGAAGGTATATTCTTTAATATTACATTCATTTTTATAGTTTAAATCTAATTTTTGTTAATAAAATATATATATTCTTCAATTACGTCATTTCTGCAAGTTCAAAAATTTTCAAAAAATTTATGTAAGTTTCTTAACCAAAACTAATTTATTTTATGAAATAATGATCTCTCTTGATATTCTAGTTTCTTTGTTTTATACTTGTAAAAAAGTAAATTTTCCGATTTTTCTTGAGAACAAATGATACAAACCGGATCAAATTTTGGTAAAATAATACTTAAAGTTGTATATACATTCACAAATTTTTTCAAAAATTTTGAACGTGTAGATACTTTTTCCGGGGGTCCATATAAACCTTAATGCAGGTAGTAACTACAAAATTACAATAAATCCAGTTCGCATTTATGACGATGTATCTCTGTAGTTGTTCGTAAAATAATTTTTGCTGCGAACTGGTTTATTTTGGGCAAAAAATTCAAGAGACATTTTTTGTTTAGAATGAAACAGGCTATCGGAAATAAAATTTTAAATGGTAAACAAATAATAAGACAAAAAGTTACGTTGGAACGAAATTTTAGGGGTTGCGTTTTCCAACCCTTACAACCATGGGGTAACCCAAATTAATTACTGGTTAAGTGTCTTTTTGGTAGTAGAAAATGACAGGTTAATTTCAATATTGTAACTTGTTTAGTGCTTGTGAAAAAAAATGTTAAACAAATTTTATGTACCCCCTTTAAGGGGCTGTATCTTAACAAGGGATGCTCCAATAAAGTTTCTTTATATGAAAGATCCCATCTTTTTTTCGATGAGGAATCACCCCTTAAATGTTTTACACTTATTTAGTTACACCCTGTATACTTTTAAAACAATAAAAATTTTATGTCCTTAACAGTAGCCAAAGATTGATTAAAGATTTGAGGAATTGGGGTCAGTTCCTTTCTAGCTCGTTTTCTGCATATCATTAACGCCTTCTCTACTTCCACACTAGCCTGATTTGGAATGCAATTGTGCTCTGTTTGCCGTATAACTGTTGATTGGCAAGAAGTTAAATAACCACAACACTTTCAGCATGTACATCTCCAGGTTATGGACCCATCCTTATTACTTCGTAAATGGTTATAATTATAACCTAAGTAGGTGAGTTTTGGAAGACCCATTGTATAGACAAGAGCTCGGTAATCAATGATTTCTATAATAAATATATAATTTTATATTAATATTAGTAAATTGGTACTTAAATAGGTCCTAATTTTCTTAATAGGTATTATTGTATACTTGTTAATACACAATTCCCAGAATTTAAGACGGCATCAACCTCGAAACATTATAATCTTTTAATACCCAATGCACTTTAAAATAGATATTTGCATTGACAAACTCGACATAAAGTTGTTATACCTGATCACCGATCACTTATTAATAAACAACCCTATTTATAATTAATTAAAATTATAATTTGAAATATGTTCTTTTGTATACTTATGTATAATTTTGTTAAGTACAAAAACTGCGTTTTATTCTATGAACTTATTATGTTGAGTATCTTTCCTATGAAATCGAAGATAATTATGACCGAAATGTGCGTACACATTGGGGATTGACACAAGTAGCCTTACTGCAAAAAATATAACACGATTTGAAAAATCGTTTTTTAAAAAAAATATTTTTTTATTTAAACAGAGTTATAATTATGTCTTTATTAATTGAAAGCTAACATCAGACTAAAAAATGCAAATAATAACCATTGTTAACACATGTATGCTGATAAAAGAAACTTGAGCTGCCGGCTGGTGGGATTCTTAGAATTTCTGGGCACCTCGGCAGTTTCTATGATATAATTCCTCCCTTCCCAGAGAGATCCATATAGGGTGTGGATCGTTAATCATCTTCTTCAATATCGATATTGAAGCTGCTTGTGGGGTGGTTGATGTTGTAAATTTTAATTTCTGGACTTCGATTTTATTTCTTCTGTAATTTGTGGAAATTGTTGAGGGATATTGTAACGTTATCAACTTTTCTCAGAATTGGTTTGGATTGAAGTAGATTCACATGCCGACGAGTCCTGTCAGGTGGATACCGTCATCATCTGTATTGGCTTTGACTATGATTTTATGTATGCATTCTTCGTCCTCGTACTCATAGTTATTTTCTTGTATTGCCAGAAAAAGTATGGAAGGGTTAAGGAATGAATTATTTTGGATAAGTATTGAATAGGGGTGAAAGTGAAAATAAGTTTTTGGGTATATTAGGGGGAAGTGAATCACAATTACTATATTAGAATAATAATAAATTTATAATACTTGGACATTTTTTTTTATTTAATTTTTTTTTATTTTTGTTTTTGGCACTTAAACAACAAGTTACTTTTTGCAAGTTTATGATAAATTTAATAAATCTTTTACTTTCAGAATGTTGTAGCGAACTATTTTTAATCACGCAATTAATATTGAATTATCTAAATTATTTATGATTTCAGTAAAAATTTTGAAAACTGCATTTACCTGGTTCACAGTGTCTTTATTCTAAAAATTAACCGGAAAAGTCGCTTATGAATTTTTTTTTTTTTTTTTTCATTATTAAGATCATTAATTTTTTGAGCCATTTGTATTTCGTTTTGCTTTATTAAAGATAGACTTTTGTTGTAATCATCGATTATTTTAGTAGTTAGGGATATATGTTTATTTAGTGTATTTGCTATATCTTTTTGATTTGAATTTAGTAAGAGAATAGCGTCGTCGTATCTTTTGCCGTCTTCGGCGTCTAGGTTTCCCGAAATACTTTTAAATATTGTACCTAGACCGTTTAAGATTCCTTTTTTAAGTCTCTTATTAGAATGAAGGTAATTTAATTTTTCTTTGCATTGTTTTATTTCAAAGGAGATTGAATTTATGTTATTTTTAAGTTCGGATGTGAATACCGCATTTTTATTTTCAATTGTTAAAATTATATTTTCGAATTGATTATTTATTTTAACAAGTTCGGTTTCGATAGGGTCTAAATCAAAATAATGGATAAAAGAATGGTATGTGGATTGTAATTTAGCATATCCTAATTTATAGGGTAATATTCCAGGGTTGGATTCCAGACTCGTGATTCTAATTTCTTGGGCTGCGATAATCGTAGCCATGATGAGGAGAATGCTGTAATAGTACATTTTTTGATTAGATAAAATTTTTTTAAAATTATTTTTATAAAGTGTAGGAAAAACTTTTTCAAATGAATTCGGATCTTTTTGTTTTTTTATTCTATTTATTTTTACTTTAGGACGCTCTTTCTTTTTAAGATGACGACAACCGAATTGTAGACCATCTTTTTTGCGTGTTACAGATTTGTGGTACGCGAGGGTGACTGGATCATACCTTAAAGGGTTGTGAAGGGCTTCATTAGTTTTTTCTAATTTTTTACCATTTTGTTTAGTTATAAGTTCATTATGTCTTTTATAAATTCCGATAGTCATTTCTTTGTGATCTATCTTAATTAGATCATTAATTTCATGTTTGTCGCAATTATCTATAATGGATTCATTAGTAGTTATAACTTTCAAAATTATTCTCAACTGAAATACATTTAATTGGGTATACCACAGTAGAATTTATTTCTTCGTTCGAATTGTTATAAATTTCGTCAGTTGCCCAACCGTTCATTGAAAATGTTAATGTACTCGGTATTGTACAATTACCGATAGTTTGCTCTGGCACTAATATTTCTCTAGATTCAATAGTAACGGGGATTTTTATCCGCGAAACAGAATTTCCAGGCAATAGTTTCGGTTTTATTTCTATTGGCGTGGAATTAAAGTAATTAATTTGCAAAGAAATATTATTATTTGAAATTATTTGAGCATTTGGCAAATCAATATGAATATTCAATGAATTTAATAAATCTATTCCTAATAGTCCATCAAATATGCAGTTAAATTTATATACAAAAAAATTTATATTCTGTTTTGTTTGGAATTCTGGGAATGCCGGAATGGTTACTGAAAAGTTATGATTGGAGGAGCTAAAAGCAGTTGAAATAATAAATGGTTCCTTTATTTTAATTTTTGAAAAATATTTATCAACAGCTTCTGGAGATAAAAGTGATCGAGTTGCCCCGGTGTCTAATAAAAGTTTTAATGGTGGGTTATTTATTGCAATATAAGGTAATTGTCCTTTATCAAGTGAATTATAAAATTCTATCATGGTTTCGGATTTGGGAGGCTGGGCTCCTGAAAATTTTGGTAATTATCGCCAGAAGGAGAGTCTACAATTTCGTATTCGCAATTGCTGCTCACAAAATCGATTGAATTATCTGCCAAATCACAATGTTCGACATTATTTAATTCTTCAGATACCCATCTACGATTTTGGGGTAATTGATTTCTGGAATTGCCAGAAATTTGACGGGAAGTCGTACTCATTGGAGTAGGCCTAGGTGAATTATTTTCATTAAAATTAGGATTTGGTTCCCAAACGTTTTGTTGAGGTCCAAAGACCTGTCGGTTTGTGAAAAATCTTTGATTAGCTACTGGTCTAGGTTGAATGTTTACAGGACCAGTTGGAAACGAACCTCTATAATTACTATTGTTATTATTTCTATAATAGCTAGTGCTAGGTTGATTAAAATTTATTAAGTGTAAGGGTTAAAGAAAAGGTCCTTTATTTCTCACAAGTCAATTTAATTGGCGACAGTCTGATAATTTTTACTTTTTTACTTTCAGTAATTAACATTATATCCTTAAAAATTTTTAAACTGTTTGTGCTTGTAAAACTATTTTGTGTTGTTTAGTTAATAATTGTCTTAAATGTGTTTTAATTAATTATTTTATTCAAACAGACATCTGGTGGTTTAACCTAACCTACATTAAAAAATTTTTTTAAAAAATACTTATTACACATGACTTTTTTAACTCGTTCTGTTAAACTTTTTGTAGCGCTTCCTTTATGGAATTAGTCAAGGTGAGTCAAGGTTATTGTTTAACTTTCTTTTGTGTTTTTTCTGTTGTTTTGTATATGTTAAAGTCCGTTCATGCTTTTATAATTGTTTTTATTACAACTGACTCCTTGACATTCCATTTAGGTGTGCCTGATGATGAAGTGACAACTTCGAAACCGGTCGCCAATTAAATTGACTTGTGAGAAATAAAGGACCTTTTCTTTAACCCTTACACTTAATCCCTACTACTCACATATGGCTACCCTCACTCCAAATGATTAAAATTTGTTTGTTGATTATTATTAAAATTTTGATTTCTGTTAACAAACTGATTGTTATTGTTTAGGCGATAGTTTTGAATAGTTTTATTAGAGTTATTCTGTCTATGTTGGTGGTTGGGGCTTTTTATTGAAATTTGAAAGTTATTTGAATGCGCATTTTGTAAATATTTAATATTATCCTCTTTTCTTATAAAATTAATTGCTTCGAGCAGTGTTTTGGGATCTTTGGTACGAACCATGATTCCATAAGGATTTCTTAACCCAGCTAAAAATACTTGAAGAGCTTGTTCGTTATATGATTTCTGTTTAAATTTTCTTATATCTAAGTTGAGTTCATGCAAACCGAGGTAGTTTGAAATAGTGTTTAATAATTTCCTGACCTTTTCATAAAATTCATATGGGCTCTCGTTAGGAGCTTGCCTTAAATTATTTAAATCCAACAATAAGCAACTTTCATTTCGGGGATCAGTAAAATTCATAATCAACTCTTCCTTAATTTCTTTTATTTTAGTGGCTCCACTAATATTAATTACTTCGCGAGCGGGTCCATGCAATTTACTTATAATCGTTTTAAATATTATAACATTCTGATAGTTTGCAATATTTACGTTATCATAAAAATGGGTAACTATGCTATCAATACTTTCTAGGAAAAATTGCAACTCGTTTTCGTCGCCATAAAAATCAGGTATGGTCTCCGCGTGAACTTTTTGAAAGTTAGGGGGAGGAGTCATTGTTTGACTTAAAATATTTGTCAATTTACTAAAATTAGTTGGATAATTATTATCGTTAATATTAATCGAGTTAAAACTTTCAATTACAAAATCTAGCTCTAAATCAGATTCGTGATCACTAAAGGATAAGGAATCAGTGTTAGAGGAGTCTGACATATAAGAAAAATAAAACTTACAGTACGGTTTTCGTTTGCATTGAAGGTCCGGCTGTCGTCTTAACCAAGGAGGTATCCAGTACAGTTCTTTGGTAGCACCACAAAACTTTTCTCGCGATGGAAAGTTCGAAATTGGTGCAAAACGTTGAAAGTTCGTAATTGTCACTTAACTATAAAAATAGCGAAAGTTATCCACGTCGGATTCTTCGTGACAATCCTACTGACTGCGCCAAAAATATAACACGATTTGAAAAATCGTTTTTTAAAAAAAATATTTTTTTTATTTAAACAGAGTTATAATTATGTCTTTATTAATTGAAAGCTAACATCAGACTAAAAAATGCAAATAATAACCATTGTTAACACATGTATGCTGATAGAAGAAACTTGAGCTGCCGGCTGGTGGGATTCTTAGAATTTCTGGGCACCTCGGCAGTTTCTATGATATAATTTGCAGTAATAGGAGAAAGGAAGTGTGGCGAATATGCACTGACGTGCTACGTTATCTGATTGTCGTGGCAAAACGCTACTAAAGCGGGTAAATTTCCTTTTCGTGGCGAAACAGGAAAATACCATTACATTGAATGTCTACGATTATGCATCCTTCTACACTGAGTACTATTAAAGTTAGGTAGGCGAGGAACTGCTCATTTGACTCAATATTATTTAGCAAATGAACAATATTGTCAGGTCCTGAACCTATAGATAAAAATTTACTAATTCTTATCAAACACCCTGTATATTTGAACTGCCAAACTATTTCGTGATTTCTTAGAAATATATTTCAGTTCTCGTATTCCAGTAATAGTTTTTCACTGTTCCATGACATTCTGTAATAATTTGATCAGAAAAACTGCATAAAACTGGTCTCATTACAACAAGCTATCTTTGTTTACAAGTTCGTTAGATTTTAAGTTTTCACTCACTACACAATTATAATTTTCTCCGTACAAACTTTTAATTGCTGCAACTAATTAATTTATTAAAGTTCTTTTTGAAATTAATTATCGCAGCTTTTACTTGACGATACGTTGAATATTTTCTTTTTCTTTTTTATCTCAAACACAACAGTTTAATAACTAACTTTTATAAAAGCTTTTTCTTAAATTCTTATTATAATTTTGTGACTTTCTAATCTCTGTATAAAAAATGTTTCTTTCTTTGGCAAACAAATAACTTCTTTGCCTACGGCTTTGTTAGAAACTCTACACATCAAATCAAAATCATTTTCCGCTCTAGTTATGTAAATAACCAACTTCAAAAGAAACTGTACATGCTTATTATAGTACATACGCATATAGGGTGATTTAAAAACTTACAAAGGCCTATATCTCAAGAATTAAAGATGATATGAGAAAATGCTTAGAATCATTTGCTTCTCCACATACCGTAATAAATAGTAATATATTTGAATACCTCATTGCCGTATTGAGATCTACGTGCAAGAAATGAAAATAACATGGGGAAACGACTAACAAAAACTATCGAGCATAGGAGTTCCACAGGGTTCTATCCTCAGACCGACTCTATATGACGATGTCTTTAACATAAGGTTCGAAAATGAGAAGCCTAGACAAATGACCTGGCGTCATACGTAAAAGAATAACCTCAAAAATAGGTGGAGGAAATCAAGCACTAGAAAAAAATTGGTAAATGAAGACTACATCTACTCCCAAAATGAAGATCATAATACCAAAGGGCCCCCAAAAGGGAAAAAATAAAATCATCCTAAACTTAGGTGGAAATTAACTCAAACCAAAGAACACACTAAAGTACCTAGAAATAATTTTAAACAACTGGGACATATTAAAAAAGCTACTAAGAAGATAGAAGAACGCCTAACCAACCTTACAAAAATAATGCCAAAAATCGGAGGT
The DNA here is from genome assembly GCA_927349885.1 of Psylliodes chrysocephalus. Lineage (NCBI taxonomy): Eukaryota > Metazoa > Arthropoda > Insecta > Coleoptera > Chrysomelidae > Psylliodes > Psylliodes chrysocephalus. Next base: position 111,654,528 of record OV651813.1, on the reverse strand, counting down.
CCTAGTAACATGAAAAGAAGAATAATATACATTATCGTACAGTCCACCATTGTAATTGGAGCCCCAATACGGTACAAGTCACTAAAAATCAAGAGGTATCAAGACAAGCTTACAAGAATACAAAGAAGAGCAATAATACTGGTCTTCAGTGAATACTAAACTGCACTTCTGCATCAGTACAGGTCATAGCTGGAATCCTACCCATTGGAATCCCTCTAGAAATACAAAAAAAAACTATTTGGGAGAGGAAGAGCACACACGGCCGAGGCAAGAAATGAAACCACAAAATCCTCAATAGCCAAACGGAATGTTTCAGAAACTGATCTCTAATATTATAAACATGCGTAAGTTGAAAGTTTAGAAAAACCAAACTATTATTTCTCATCGGACACAACTCTTTTAAGTTATATAAGCATAAAATCTATAAAACAAATGGATGACCAATACAGATACTGTGCTGAAGTGGACACAGTAGGTAAGGAACAGGATGCAAATAAATATAGAATTAAATAAGGAAGAAGACCTAATGCCGGACAATATTATAGAAACAGTAATAAAAAACAAGACAAAATTTAACAAAATATACAAAGGAAACTCAATAATCATAGAAAATAAAAAAAATAAGAAAGATAATATCAGGAGGCAGAAAGAATAAGAAACTAATAAGCGAGTGTTTCTCAGAAACGGTACCAAAATCTGGGAGTGAAGAAAGATAGGGCTTTAGTCAGATTGGGGCTCGACACTACCTGTCATATAGACAATGTGTTTTTTTTTCCTGGGCTCGTCTGACTATGTGTCTCCGAATAACACTGAAGCCTATTGGCTTACTGTGTTTTACCCCATGTTAGTTCATAGCACCCACTCTGTCACCTTTGTACCTTGTATAAGTTTGCACAGATCCTTGGGTGAGTGGGTTCTTGGATCGTTGTTGGATCAACCTGGGGTTGTCCAAAAAGAGCCTGTCTTTTGCGATCTAGAGCTTCGCATTCGCACAGTATGTGTTTGGCTGTTTCTGCTTTCTTGTGACATAGTCGACACATGAGTTCCCCATTGTACATGCCAATTTTGTTCAAGTGTCCCTTTACTGGGGCGTGCCCAGTCATGAACCCTGTTATCACTTTCAACTGGTTCCTATTCATTAGAAGTAGTTCTCCAATTCTTTTGGGACATGGTCTGCCTATGAAGACTTTTCCATGTACCTGTTTTGGGGTGCTTTCCCAATAGTTAATATGTTGTTCCCGAATCCAGTCGTTTATGAAACCCCGGACTGTACTTTTTGGTTTGGTTTGTGTCTGGTTCCGGTGTTTCTTCTGACCCTCTTTTTGCAAGTTCGTCAGCCTTTTCGTTGCCTTCAATCCCTTGGTGACTTGGCACCCAAAATAGTTTTACCCTATTTCGGTCTGCCAGTGTTCTTAGTTCTTGGATGCATTCCCATACCAGCCTCGACGTAACTTTCTTACTCGCTATGGCCTTAAGTGCCGCTTGACTGTCTGACATTATTTAAATATGCTGATTTTCGACAGCTCTTTCATTGTTCGTTTTTGCACATTACAAAATTGCGTATACCTCGGCCTGAAATACCGAGGAATGTATTCCTATAGCATAGCTATGGTTAGTATCAGGGTTTTTGGAGAATACTCCTGCCCCAGTGCCTTCCACAGTCGTAGACCCGTCTTTATACCAGGTTTGTTCCTATCGTTGGGCATTGGGCTCCCTTATGGTGATCTCCGCTCTTTGCTGTATTAAAACCTCAAATGGAGTATT
>OV651813.1:111635236-111652264 GCA_927349885.1 Psylliodes chrysocephalus | reverse complement strand
AGTACTACAAACGTTTTCTCTGACTTTAGTGATGCATAATAAACCATGTTTTAGTTACCTTGCAGAGGGCTGTAATATGCAAGAAATTGCCTGGAACTTTTGTGTAGGCAAAACTACCGTACTTGTTATTATTAAAGAAACCCTGACAAATATATGGACAATTTTGATGCCGAAAAAGATGGAATATACCAAATTGTGTTGGACCCAAGGGCGGCTCCAGGGGGGGCGAGGCATGGGTGTCATGAGAGCCATGTCCCCCCGAGATGAAAATTCTTACGATTTATGGGCCTTTTATTCAAAAAAATATGCTAAAAAGGGAATGGCTAAAGGCAATGCCTTACAAACAATCTTTCAGCATTGTCCTAATGGCAGTCTGTGATGCCTATTATAGATTTGTGTTTGTTGACATTGGTGCTAAAGGGTCAAAGCACGATTCGCAAGTATTTAGGGGTAGTAAATTTAGTTCGGTACTTTTAAATGTGCAGGCAAAATTACCACCTCCAAAGGAATTACCAGACACAAATATTAAGCTTCCACATTTTATTGTAGGCGACTCTGCCTTTCCACTACATGGCAATCATTTGGATTCGTCAAAAAGAATTTTCAATTCTCGCTTATCAAGGGGCAGGCCAACAATTAAAAATACTTTTGATATTATATCTCAAAGATGGCGAATATTAAGGCAGCCGATTGTTGCCAGTGTAGAGACCTCTGAACTAATTGTGCAAGCCATTGTATCACTACATAATTTTATTCAGTGAAGTGAAAAGGATTTACTTATTTCTGAAAGGAAATATTGTCCTATGGGGTTTGCTGATCACATTGATAATTTGGGAAACATTCACTCAGGTAATTGGAGACAAGATGACATGGGTTCACTTAGAAATATCCGCCGTATTGGGGCAAATAAATATGCTCAAAATATAAGAAATAATAGAGTCACTCTGGCAGAATATTTCGTGTCCCCAAATGGAAGTCTTCCATGGCAGGAAAATCACGTTTTACGGGGAAGTGTACTAATATATAATTATAAGTTTATCTTGCAGTTTAAAAAGAACAATTAAAAATAAGTAGGCACAATTATTTGTTTTACTTTAATCTACATACATCCAGAAATAAAAATAAAATAAACACTCCAAAGGTATATAAAAAACTTAATATAAATTCAAAAACATAAAATATAAATAAGTTGAAAATAAACTAAGAAATCCAAACTAATAAAAAAACTACCTTAAAAAATAAATTCAGTCATTTTATGAAAAAAATCTAAATTAAAAATAATATAAACAAACTGTAAATGAAAAAATAAATTCTAAAAAAATAAAATTAACTTCATAGGAATAAAAAAAAAAACACTAAAAATGACTAATCGCTGTCGCTTTCAGCTGCAGCTAACAATTGCATTATGTTTGCTTTTAATTGTAATTTTATTTTTCTGTTTTTTATTAATTCTAAAGATTTTCCTATAGAAACCCCAAAATGATAATCTTCGGAGTCCTCTGGTTTTCCCATGAACCCTGTCAGTCTATTGCACGTGTCTATCATTATAAACTGGTCTGTCATTATAAACTGCAAGGTTTGTAATTTGGTTTTTATTTGGCGTTTTTAGCATGGTTCGCTTTGGGGGTTGGGTTACATTTGTTTTTAAATATGTTATATGTCCTGGAGGATTTTCGGTTTCCATATTTTCCCTCTCTTCAATAATAATTGCTAAAAAATCTTGTGAAGCATCTCTCGAAGCATCTTCTAAAACTATATTATCATCCCACAGACTCTTTGTTAAAGTTGCTTCATTTGCTGTTAAAATATTTCTATTTGTTCTAAAATAAATTAAAACTTTTAATAATTTATACATAATTATAAATTTACATGACACAAACATATTCTGCTGTTTCTTCAATCATTTGTCAACATTGTTGTATAAATGGTAGATTTTTTAGGTTACTGTCATTTTGTCTCAAATAGTTAACTTTCTTCCCATTTAATCGCCTTTATAACTGTTACAGTTTACAATATGGTAATGTTGGCACATGATAAACAAATACTGAATTCAGAAATTAAGTACGTTTATTGATTATTAAAAGAACATTAAGCTTACGTTCTTATTACTATTGCCCCTTCCAAAAATTCACACAGTTCATAATAGGGCCATTTACTAGTGTAGCCACCACTACCACTAGGTATATTTCGGACTATATTTCTTTTGCGTATGAAACGCGTTCTTATTGAACTCCACACGTCCTTGCAATCATCAACTAAAATACAAAAGCATTAGATATAAATATTTAGAAAAGTACTGCATTAACATACTCGAAACTTCCAAAATTTGGGACAATGTTGACCATGTATTTTCTATTACAATTTTGTCTTTAAATAACTCTTTCTTATTCCACAATTGCGGAAATTGTTGTATCAGCTCAATTAAGTGAGTCTATTTTTTTAAATTGTCTTTATTAATTATAAAATAAAATTACACTACTCAAAACCTCGAAAACACAATAACACTTAACCTCTCTTTTTTGTTTGGATTTGCACTTATTAGGTGAATTCGGGCCGCGCACTCCAGAGTGAAGTTGGAGTAAATAGGCGTAAATAGTGTGCGCACATGATTTTAATCTTTTTTTCTCTTCAGTACTTACCAGTACTTAAAACCTAATCGTACTTTTATCAGTAACAACCGTATAAATTTCTTCCACATTAATAATATTCACGAGAACCAAATAAAAAGATTTTTTAATAAAGAATCAGTCACAATTTTCTTATTATCAATTTAAATCACCTTCTGCGCATGTCCGATCCACACTCCACTTCCATGATCTCCGAACGATCAAAAAGGAACTTTTATTTTAACTTCCCTTCCCGAACGCCTTAGGTACTTTAGGAGTGAATAGAGTGAAAAGAGTGCGTAGTCCGAATTCACCTATTAAATTGAAACCCTACTTTTCATGCACATGCGCAATTGTATTTTCCATATAAATTTAAGCATTAAGTTGCATTTTATTTAGCTCCTATGTTTATGTTAATATTTATGCTTATGTTGTTCTGTTTAAACAGGTACATTGAAATATATTGGATTTAACTTTTATGTTAATGTTTATGCTAATGCTTAAATCAGACTGACTAAACGCACCTTAAGATTTCAATAAAAATGTGAAATCATTAAAATAGGTTTTTGGTCAATAATAATAATAAAAAAAGTTTAAAAGTTTTTAAAATCGATTAAAAATTCAATTTTTGTACATAGTTATTTATAATTAAAATCATATAAATTATTATTTTTTTACGTTAGGACCTATATACGACCTTTTGGTTTTATAATTTCACAATTAATTGTACATAATGTATTGAAAAAATAGCAACCTTCATTGATGATTATTTAATCAAAAATATACAAATTACTAAATGTGTGAAAATACATTCCAAATAACGTCATCATAATTCTTTTCCCAATCAGGTTCTGGAAGTCATTTGACATGTAGGAACTACACGAAAGAGATGTGTAGAAATTATGGTACATAGCGTGGCATAGGATATATTCTGCAAAGGTTTCTTTTTCTTCTGATGTTGGCAGAGATTCTCTATATTTTTTTGTTCAATTCTGGTTTAACAAGCCTTTTTTTTTCAACTTTTGACTACAGTTTTTTTCCAAGTTTGGTTTCAAAGCCATTCTAATGTTTCTTTTGGATTCTCGCACCAGAAGTGTTGTATATTTCTTCTTTAAATTTGGTTTAATATTAGTTTCTTTGAACCCATATTATTGGAATGTTTACTGGCATATCACTAAAAATACGGAGGTGGATCCCTATGCTCAGCCCCTGACCTATTTCTAAATAGTGGCTTGATTAATATCTACAAAATATCAACTTTGTAACTCAAAGCGTTATTGTGCTGTGGCTAATTCTTGAGCTGTGGGTCGTGATTATTTATAAAAATGGATCCTGTAGAACAAAGAGCTGTAATAAAATACCTCCAGCAAAAAGGCGTGACTCCAACTCAAATTCTTGAAGACATCGTGACAACTATTGGAGAGTCTGCAGCTTCTTATGACATAATCCAACGCTGTTGTCGAAATTTTAAATGCGGAAGAACATCTTGTGAAAACCAGCATGCTGGTGGTTCTCCCAAAACGGTTACAAAAGACAAAAACATTTAAACGGTACCGCAAGGTTGATGAATTCACCAAAGCTTTGCAGAACTACCATTTATAGGACCCGAACCTGTATTTGGGATAAGCAAAACCTCTATATAACCACAGAGTACCAAACTCACTGGCAACAGATAAGAGGGCACAGAATCAGTAAGATCATGGCTAAGGGGACTAAACCCACGCATGACTACTAAGGCACTACCTAATTTGTAGTATTTAAAAAATTATTATTGTATTCTAAATTGTTTGTCCCTAATATTATTATATAGTTCTTCCATTATCAATTGCAGAACATAAAAACTCGTTCGGAACCTTTACCGATAATTTTGTTTGATCTGCCATAGGCGTAGATACCTACCTCATTTTATAAATTTATTTTATAAATACTTTTAATATATATCATATGCAAGAAAGTATTCGTTAAAAGGAAATCGAATCATTATAAATTAGACGTTATTATACGCCTTGATTTAGACAGATGCACTTAATTGTAATCTTACTTGGACTTAAAAATAATCATTATAGCTCGTTAACTTGCTACAACTGAATATTAAATTATGAAACGTAAAAAAGCGAGTAAAGTGTACCTGCCTGTAAGGGCGTTTGGTTTAAACAGGGTACCAGACGTGAACTGAGCCGTTTTTGTACCCCATTCGTTTTTTTTCTGGAAAACGAAATTTCAAAGCAAATACCATAAAGGAAAATAAATTCTTTGCAAATAAAACAATTCAATTTTAAAGTATCTTTATAAATAATCATGGCAGTCTAAATCCTTTGAACTAGAGTCATCATTTGGTTGAATTATGATGGGTTGTAAAGAGGGTAATACTACATACTCATCTTCTTCTTTAATAACATGTTCGACGCAGTTTTTTTCCAAAGCTTTTGGCGGTCTGCTACTAGAACTTTCTTTACGAGTTCTACAACCTCTTTACTCAGTTCTGGAGACTGATTACATTTTCGTAATTCTGATTTTACGTTTGCCCATATTAACTCTATAGGGTTAAATATGCAATAGTAAGGAGGTAGTCGGAGAAAATGATGACCCTGTTCTTTGCACAGCTTGTCAATATAATAAATTTTTTCCAACTTCATGCCTTTAATAACAGTAAGCAATTCTTTGTTTGTTGGGCCTTTTTTACGATCACTGGCAGGAATAGGAATATTTTTTTCAGACATAAACGCTAAAATTTGAGCTTTGTTACTGCTACTATTTGGTATTTTAAGGAGTTGCCGTGAGTGGTAGGATGAGTTGTCCATATCGATTACTGACTGGTGGAATGTTAGGTAAGAGCTGTTCATTAAACCATTTTTCAAATAATTCTGCTGTAATATCTTCATGATAATCAGCTGCACAGTTTTTAGTTTGTTTAACAGATAATAATAAAGCATTAGACACGAAACCGTCTTTGCTTCCAGCGTGTACTATTATAGGGAAACGTATTCCTTTAGAACATGGCCCATTCAAACAGCAATTTTTACTACTGTCAACCCAACCGAAATTTACTACATCGTGACTGTCAAACCATGTTTCATCTAGATAAATTATGTGTCTTTTAGAACTTATATACTCTTTTATCTGACGCAAATAATCTTGTCGCCATTGAACTATCCTTGACGATTCGGTGATTGCCATCCGTTTATTCATTTTTTTGTGTTTAAAACCACATGCTGACAAAACATGACGCAATGTTTCCAAACTGGTATAAGTGTATCCTGGAAAATCTGCTACCTTTTGCTGTATTACTTCCAATGTTGGAACCCTGTTCTCCTTATATAAACTATAAATTGTCCTTCGTATAAAATCTTGGGTAGCTCTGTCAACTGATTTCAGTTTTTCTTTACATGTTTTTCGGTTTTGTGAATGATCCACAGCAAGCCCTTTTGTGACTACCCGATAAATGGAAAATTTATTTACTTTAGTTAATTCAGCAATTCTTATTATGATCGCATTATCAGACTGCTGAATATTTTCCTTTTTTAAACATTCGAATATATTTAAAATAACTTGTGTTTGTATATCTAAATCCTTATTGTTAAAGTCATACCTGTCTTTAATCTCACTACATTGTGCAATTTCATTTTCTTCATTCGCCCACGGTCTAAAGAACGTCATATTTATATTTATTAAAAGAAATTTAAATTAAACCAACCACACATACAAAACACACCGCACGACAGTACTCCACTGATATCGCAGACTGTCTTCCAGGAATATTTTCGAACACTCCTCCCCTTCGTACACCTTCGGCCAATACAGTGCATTTAAGTTTACGATTCGATGTTTTCATTGGTTAACAACGGAGATGATGGACACATATATATCAAGTACACGTTGACTGACCGTTCCTTTAATATTTACCGCATTGTATAAGGGGAGTAATAGTATATTATGCAACGATCATGTAATGATGGTTATTAATACACGAGCATTAACCGGGATACGAAACGAGCCAAAGGCGAGTTTCGTATGGTTTATGCGAGTGTTTTAATAACCATTACATGAGAGTTGCATACGCTATTTTTTCTACACCCGATAAATAATCAAGACCTATAAATATTCTATTTATATTGGTATTGAACACAATAACAGTAATTACTCGTATTTCTATAAAAAATTCTACAAAATTGTAATTAATGGTATTACCTTGGGTACTGGTATTACCACAGATTTTTGGGACAAAATATTTTGTACTGCATTTTCTCCTTTCTCCTATATGTGTGGAGGAGCGTTCTATATCGCTGATATCAGACATTTTAATATTATAATTATCGAAGTTTAGCTATCTACGAAAATTTAATACGTTTTGACAACTAAAACAATTACATAGGAATTTAGGACAAACGTCAAACATCATGCTTGAATGAAAAATTGTAGGTTTCTATTGATTAAAAATCTGTATCATAATGAAAAATCTGTATCATAATGGGTATCATTATGAAACGGATTATGGGCATATAAGTGCATTATTATAATACGGGTGTAGAAAAACATTATTTTTCGTTTCTAAATTTGGCATGAGTACCGTGCGTATATATTAAATATTGATGATTCCCCACATAACTGTGTTCTGCAATTGATATTGGAAGGACTATACCTTCATCCTATGAATGTATTTTTAAAGGAAATCACAATGTTTTTAATTTTTACAAAACATCATCCCTAAAACAGCTTAAAAAAATTCAACCTAGAACCAACTGCATACTGATTATCTTCCATAGTCAGATTTCCTGATTTTACATTTTTTTCTTTTGACATTATTTTGTGATCATATTATAATATATTATACAACGCTTGTGGAAAAGTGGTTTTTTACACTCCTGTAATATTCCACTCGTGTCAAAAATATCATTTTCCATACTTGCAATGTAATATACTATAACTACTATTTAACTATAATTTTTTTAATATGTTCCATTTAAGTTGGGCGAGAATTTTCAATGTTTTCATTAATTTCATATTCAGCTATTTAGGTTTTGTTATATCAACTTAATTATATAAAATTCCAACGTTTCCTCGAATGTCCAGACAATGAAACATATTTAATTATTACTAAATATTTACAATGTATGCCACGCAGTCAGTCCATTTCCAAGATGGGAAAAAACATATTTAAATTCCACTTTAATGAATTCATGTCACGTTATTACATCTTTATCGAATAATAATCGTAATTATTGTAACCTTGAAGGTTACATTCGTTCGTTTTATTCATTATTCAAATTTCAGAGTCGTTAAAAATTCTTATTCAATTAATGATTTCATTTGCATTATATTCATTTGTACCGTTGTTATTATTATTCATGACTTTATCATTTCTCATATATTTAATTTGCGTTTTATGTTTAAATGCTTCTTCGATCACGTTCATGTTAGGTATGGAAGTAAATAATTAAAATCCATTAATTTTAAATGCCTTTACGCCAAATTATCAATGATATATCATGGAGGTAAAATAAAAGAATAATGCTTGTTTAATCATGTTAATTCTCTATTAGAAGTTGTTCTTTTTTTAGAAACTTTAATAAAATTTATTTTTTTTTTATGAAACAGGCAATTTTATCAAAAAATTGTGCTAACCCAGGGCTAGTTCCACTTATTCCCTTTACACACAAAAAATTATTGTTATATCTTTAAAATTGTGTCTGCTAGGACTAAAATTGAATACCTATAATTCATACAAATTTTCTTGTTATTGTCAGCGGAGCAATAACTCTTCCTAAGTAACATTTTTAGATTTATCATATATACAAGATAAACATAAAATCCTTTTTCAAGACACTGATAAAACTTTGTAATCCGCGAGATAGCCCCAGGGCTGCTATAAATCTGCTTTAAGAGTAAAAGGGAGAATCCTATAACGGTTCTTAGGAGTATTTTTAAAACAATATCTTAAAACTAATTAGACCTAAGTCAAAGTCCATAAAAGTACATTAAGAATTTTACTAAACTATCATAATCAATCTGTTTTAACAAGTGCATTATTTAAACTAATGTTTTGTGTGCCCAGAAAGTTATTAATATCATTTTATGGAGCTAAATTAACGTTTTCTAGTGTGATTGTGAATACCTAGTTAATAGAACTTGCCACGTGAGTACAAAAACGTATGTTTACATTGATTTTAGTCGTTTCATTCCACCACGGTTAATAGTTTATTTACTAAACTCAATATTTAAATTGGATTTTATATATAAATTCGATTTTAAACAGAAAATAAGAGTAATATACATAAATATGAACCAACTCTCAAATATAGAATTATTCGAAAAACAAGAAGCGCTGATGAATAAAAATACCTTTGAAATAAAAGAAGATATTAAAAACATTACTGAAACGCTTAGTAATAATATTAAAGTAATTGAAGACGATAACCTGGAACTAGAGAAGAAAGTTATTAATATAGAAAGACGTACCAAAAAAAATAACATAGTTATATTTGGACTCCAGGCAAATACAAATAATTTGCTAATAACAGCACTACAAAAGCTAAATGATATTTTTAATAGTGGATTAGAAGAAAGAGACATCAATAATATTTATTTTATCGGGAAAAAAGGAACTGTTATTCTAGAATTCGTGTCGTTTTTACGGAAACAAAAAATTCTAAAAGAATTAAAGAAACTAAAAGGTACAGGAATTATAATTACAAATGATTTAAGACCAGAAGATCAAGCAACTAACAAAATACTAGTGCAACATTTAAAAAAAGCAAGAAGCAGAAACCTAAAAGCCTACATAAAGAATTATAAACTTTACGTAAACGAAGAATCATTCACAATTGAACAATTAGAAAACAATACTGTCTCTGAATCTGAACCTGAATCCGAGTCTGAATTAGACGTACCCAAAAAAGCAAGCAGTGCTCCCCCTACGCCCACAGTGACATCCAAACTAGATAAAGAAGAAGAAGAAAAAGAAGAAGAAGAAGAAGAAGAAGAAGAAGAAGAAAACAGTAAATTTCTAACAGAAGTGGCAAAAACTACACCATCGGCTCAAGACACTACTAGCAACCAAATTCAAGAAAAAACTGGAATAAAAACTCAACAGAATATATCAAAAAATACAGGAGCTGTTTCTAAGCTCCCTGGAAATACTACTCCAAATCAAATACCTCATATACATACAAGAGATATAAGAGTTGCTAGAAAAAAATCAGCAAATAAATAAGAAACATTTTAGCTTGCATTTTAGCGATATAAGTCTTAAATTAGTTATTTTTGATATAAGTTAAAGATTTTATATAGTTTATATCTTTTAAAAGATTTAAGGTTCTGAGTTTGTGTTATGTCCAATTTTTAGTTAATAAGAGATTGTTTGTTTTTGGTAAGGAGCCAAAATTTAATTTTTGTTTTTATTTTTTATAGTTAAATATTAGGAAAATTTGAAATTTTACTACTTTCTCCTTTGATAAAATTATTATACAAATTTATTTATATATAGATTATAAGGTAGTCAAAAAGAAATAGTATCAATGTGATTGAAGGTAGCTCATCTTAATACACGTTCTCTGGTTCCACATTTCAATGATTTTCGATACTTAATACAAAATGAAGATTTTGAGGTTATTGGAGTTACTGAGACGTGGTTGAGGAGAGACATCAGCAGTGATATTGTAAGGTTAGGTGATTACTCCTTAGTTCGAAAAGACCGTGATTCAAAACGTGGTAGAGGTGTAGGTATGTATATTAAAAACAAATTAAGTTATAAAATCTTTCTAAGCGAATGCTTTGAATTTATGGAATATTTATGGATAGAAATTACTTTTTGTGGGCATCAGTTAGCTATTGGATCTTTCTACAGACCACCTAAAACAGATAAAAATGCCTTTTTTCAAATTTTTGAGGATCTTTTGTGTGATATGTATGCAAAATATGACCACATCATATGTGTAGGCGACTTTAATTTCGATTTTTTAGACATTGAATTGGCAGAATGTAATCGTTTAAGTACAATTTTTGACATTTTTAACTGCCATCAACTTGTAGGTGATTCTACCTGTTTTTCACCCACCCGAAGCTCACTTCTCGATTTGTTTATAACCAATTATGAATTGCAAAAATGCCACATAAAAGTAACTCAAACTCATTTTACGAATCATTCACTAATATCATGCAAACTTGATTTTGCAAAAACGAAAATATCAAATCATAATAAAATATCCTATAGGGATATAAAATCTATAAATTTATAACATCTGCAGGACAATATAAATTTATTGTCATGGAATAATATATTTACCACTAATGACATCGATAAAAAAAGTTGAGATACTAAATAAAAATATTTTGGAATTACTTGATATTCATGCTCCTGTCAAAACTATTCGCATAGGTAAAAAACCATATGCGCCATGGATTACTAAAAACATAAAATTCATGCAAAATCTAAGAGACAAAGAAGCATTAAGAAAATTCAAAACTTATAGTACTCCAGCTAATTGGTCTTATTACAAACAACTTAGAAACTTTACAACTAATGCAATAAAAAATGAAAAAAAGGCATATCTCCGAAATAAATTTGCAAATTCAAATACTAAACAAACTTGGAATGAATTAAAAAAATTAAATATTACAAAAAATAAAAATAACGATATTCCTACTCATTTAAATAATGTTGAAATTATTAACAATTATTTTACTAGCATCGAAAATAAACAACCGAATTATGACATAATTAGTTACTACAATTCTCAAATAAAAAATAATATAAATGCTCCTCTTGCATTCACGCTTGTTACAGAAGAAATTGTATAAAATATAATTTTAAATATTAAATCTAAAGCTTATGGTACCGATAATATGAATATCGATATATTGTTACTTTTCTCTCCTTTTATAATTCCTTATATTACAAATATTATAAATCAGTCAATTTTGGTCCTCTTATTTTCCCTTGGAGTGGAAATTCGCTAATGTTATTCCGATACCTATTAGTATTCTGCCCGTCTTATCAAAAGTATTGGAGAAGATTTTAGATAGGCAAATAAGAGAACATCTAAATAAATTTAATTTATTACCTATAAAACAATCTGGGTTTCGCTGTGGACATAGTTGTGCCACTGCCCTTGCTGACGTAGTTGATGATTTAATTCAAGCTGAAGATAACAATAAAATAAGTGTACTAGTTTTACTAGATTATTCGAAAGCCTTTGATATGTTAAATCATCAAATACTGCTGTCAATCACTCATTATATGGGATTTTCTAATGCAGCTACTAACTTAATAAAATTTTTTTTAAGCGATAGATATCAAAGAGTACAAATAGGCAAAAACAAATCTCAAAAAATTAAATTAAAACTAGGAGTTCCTCAAGGCAGTATTTTTGAACCACTATTATACACTATTTATACTAGTAAATTTCAATACTCTCTAAAATATTGTAACTATCACTTTTATGCTGATGATACGCAAATATACTTTTCTTTTAAATATGAAAATTTAGTAGAATCTTCTAATTTAATTAATAGTGATTTAAAGAATTTAAAAACCTCGTCCAATCACCTTCTAAAATTAAATCCACTTAAATCGTCTGCCCTACTATTCTGTAAGGAATCTGTAAGAATTGCAGTACAAAACCAGATGCAACTAAAAATAGAATCTGAAATCATTCCTTTTAATAGCAATGGAAAAAGTTTGGGACTAGTTGTTGATAATAAGTTAAGATTTAAAGACCATATCACATCTAAACTGAAACTGTCATATTGTGCACTAAAAGCAATTTATCCCCAAAGACAATTTTTGGATGTTAACATAAAAAAAAAATTATGCGACTCACTTATACTATCGCTGTTTGATCATTGTGATACAGTGTATGGTTCATGTCTAGACGCTGCTGACAAAGCCCGTATTCAAAAAATACAAAATTCTTGCATTAGATTAATTTACGGCATTAGACGTAGGCATAGAGTAACGTATAAACTTAAAAATTTGAAATGGCTTAATATGCATAATCGCCGATAAATGCATTTTGCTTCTTTTATATTTAAAATTATAAAGTTCAAAACTCCAGCATATTTACATAAAAAGATTAAATATTGTACTGATGTCTACAATGTAAATATACGACGGAAGCAAATGCTTACCATACCTTCCCATCGTAAAGAAATATTTAAACGAACATTTTCATACAACGTGGCAAAATCTGCAAATAATCTAATGGAAAATAATCTTTTTAATATCACACTTTCACCAAATAGCTTCAAAATAAACTACAAAAATCACCTACTTACTTTATGATACTAACTCTTATTGTTGTATTGTCCTTATCAACTTTTTCTTTATTATTTAGGTTATCACAGATACATTTATTGTTATTTTGTTCTTATATTATCTGTTTTTACCTTAATTTTAGCGTGTTTAGTATTAGTATATTTTTTTATATGTCTCTTAAATAAGATTTTTTTTCATTTATTGTTAATTCAATGTTTGTTATTAGTTAAGAATAATCGGGCTTTAGCGGAAGAACAGACATTTTAGTTCAAAAGACTTAAATGCACTGAGCTAAATGCCATTTACTCAATGTTTCGTGTATAATTTATTTGTTATGTTTACATAATACTATTGAGTAATAAACGTATTTATTATATTATTATTATTATTAATATTATTTTTAAATCTTTTTTAAGTAGAATAGGAATAAAAAAACTTACAAAACTAATCAGTTTTAAGACAATTAAATTTTAAACTGTTTTAAGAAATGAATGTGACGTATTTAAAGTGTGTAGGTAGTTTTATTAATATTAATAAAACTCAGTAAAAGTAGTCTTAGCGCTTTCAGCCGGTTAGGCCATCATCAGAGACTCTACAAAGATAAAAAAACGGAGCTATAACAATAGTCAAATCGAGATATTCCTAAACATTGAATAAAAAAAAAACATTACAACTTACTTGTCATAATCACAATTTCACTCCTTCTGAGAATGTCACTGTCCTTCATAATATTTTCAATTGTAACTTTAAATTAAATCTGCTCGAAGATCTTGAGATACACCGAGAGTTTAATAAAACTAATGTCACCTGTGTTAACACGCAAATCCATCTCAATAGCAAAGTGCCTCCTCTCTTTAAGAGTATTGGCAACGGTTGGTCTGAAGTTACCTAGCTAGCTTCTCCTTGAATCTTCTTACAGCAGAGTTGATCTTGTCTTCTCCGGTGATATCTGATTTCGTGGTCAGGACGGTTTTTCCTCCTCTTTTAGTTGGAAAAGTTGGTCTGCCTGCGACTTCGGTTTCCCTGGGGGCGGTAGGCTCAATTCTGTTGTTCTAGTCAGGCACCTTCTTAATTTCAATAATTTTATATCAAAATGTTTTTTACCTTCACTCAATGTATATTTTATAATTCTACTTATTTATTGTAACGTTTGGTTAATTTTTTAAAAATAATTTAAAATTTAAAATTCCCTCCATAACTTGTGCTTGCTACTTCAGTGGTCCCAACCCACTTTTATCTTTTTTAAATATTAACTTTGATCAATTTTCATGAAATTTATTTGTTTTTCTCAAGTTGGCAATTGTTTTGACAACTTCATTGTCAACTGTCAATTGTCACTCAGTTCTTTTTTGGCACTGTTAAAGTCAAGATGGTTACCTTTTCGTCTTCATTGCATTCTACTTCTTACGATTACCTGTGCCCCAACTTGCCTCCGCCTCACGGTAGCTATTTTGAAAGGGCAGCTGGCTTCAAGCCGAAGTTCAGTTTTTTCCATCTCTCTTCCTTGGAAAGGTTGAGACAGTTTATTTACACGTGTTGGGATGAGCCCCCACGTTTCTTTTCAATTTTCAACCACCTGTTAGGATTGGTTTTGCTTCGTTTCAAGCCTCAAGTTATGGTTGAGAACCAGGGACCGTATTGTGGCAACCCTTTGAACCTAATTAATAAAATTTTAAATAATTAATTTTCATGTATCTTCTATATTTACTGACAAGTAAGTTGTAATGTTTTTTTTTTTTTATTCAATGTTTAGGAATATCTCGATTTGACTATTGTTATAGCTCCGTTTTTTTATCTTTGTAGAGTCTCTGATGATGGCCTAACCGGCTGAAAGCGCTAAGACTACTTTTACTGAGTTTTATTAATATTAATAAAACTACCTACACACTTTAAATACGTCACATTCATTTCTTATTACCCAGTGTGTACACACCACTCAACCTCTTCTTAAACTGTTTTACCTTTATTTTTTTTAATCATACTCTCTGTTAGAATGATTTTGCAAACATGTTAGGAAGACTGCCATATTAAAAATTAATTATTATATAATGTATGTTTAATATGTTTGGTTACACTTTTGTTTACAATTTTCAAACACATTCGAAAGAACTGTTACAAGTGGGCAAAGTGGGTCGTAATAAATTATGGGCCTTACAATATATGAAATACATGTAAACAAGGATTAATATACGGATTCTAATCTATTTATATTTGTCTCCGATATGTTTTTGATATAAAATATCATACATTTTGTATTTTTCAAATTATTTCATGGAAGTGACTATTTATCCGCCAATATAAATCCTAATGCAGATTTGTCTTTGCAGGGATACTTGTCATCATCAGAAAACCATTTTCAATTGCGCATGCTATAGTCTATTTTTTTTTGTATGAGAGAGTAATAAAACAGCATTTCTAATGCAAAACTTAGTACGGTCATTTTAAATATTTTTACAGAATAATCTAAATATTTCCTAAAATTGTAATAAATGTACCTGAGCTCTTACAAGTTTTGGGTCTTTTATTGGTCCTTTATAAACATAAGCTGTACAGAACAATAGAAAAAGGTTTGGACAGGCCAAAAGCCCTGTGTATTAAAGATTACATAGCCGTATCTTAAGATTGTTTTCAATAAGTACCTATTTGCCAATTTTGTTTTATTTTAATTCCAAGAATTTCTTACAGTAATCGAATTATAAGTAGATAAATAACTTCCCAAGAAATTTCACCGAAAATGCGATTATAGGTTTTCCATTTAATAAGGAGGTCCAAGTTGTGTATTCTTGACAGTTTATTAAATGTCGTTCAGTTGCAACTTGCAAGGTGCAGTGTGAATTCTAGTGTGATCATGGAAAATTTGGAATAGCCGCGTAAACGATAAATAAATCGGTCTTTTAACAGTTAATGAAAAAACATTAATATTTAATTGTTTTAAATCATTTACAGACAAACATTTATGTAAAAGTGTTGATGACACAGTGGAATTCGTTAGTAGTACGCTTGGTGTTGGGAAATCTACGATTTACAGAGTTGTTAAAGAAGAGAAATGTGGCGAGTTTCAAACAGCACGTAAAGCTCCAGGAAAACCAAAATTTCAATTAGAAAATCTTTTGAAAGAAAGACTTCGAAGGAAAGTGCATGCGTTCTTCTTTAGAAAAGAATTTCCGACAGTAGACAAAGTTCTTGCCACAGTTCGAGATGATAAGGATTACCCTGAAATGAGTCGAAGCACACTATGGAAACTTTTAAAAAAAATAGGTTTTCTATGGAAAAAGCATTCCAGAAAGTCTATTCTAATAGAAAGAAGCGATATTGTAGTATGGAGAAGAAATTACCTAAGGACTATAAAAGAAATGAGAAACCAAAGAAGAAATATATTTTATTTAGATGAAACATGGATCAACGAGGGACATAAACCAAATAAATTTTGGCAAGATGAAACTGTTACAAGTCGAAGACAGGCTTTTTTAAATAATTTATCTACTGGTTTAAATCCACCATCAGGAAAGGGGCGCAGACTAATAATAGTACACATCGGTAGTTCAAACGGTTTTGTTAAAGGTGGTTTATTGACTTTTGAATCTACTCGTACCGGTGACTACCATGAGGACATGAATACTAATGTCTTTCAAGAGTGGTTCGAACAAATTATAGATCTTCTTCCTCAGAACTGTATAATATTAATGGATAATGCAAGTTATCACTCGAGACTTATAGAAAAAATGCCCACAACCAAGTGGTTAAAAAAATATTTACAGAATTGGCTAAATTCAAAGAATATTAAGTTCCATCCCGGTTCTATGAGAAAAGAACTGTATCATTTGTGTTCCCTTCATAAAGAGAAGTTCAAAAAATATTAAATTGATGAAATTGCAAAAAATCGTGGGATGACAGTGGTTAGATCACCACCATATCATTGCGAAGTAAACCCGATTGAACTGATATGGGCACATATAAAGGGAGAAGTTTCAAGAAAAAATAATTCTTTTAAAATGAGTGATGTTAAACAGTTGTTTTTGGAGGCTGTAAATAATGTGAAGCCTGAAAACTGGGAAAAGGCAGTAAATCATACGATTAAAGATGAAGAGAAAATGTGGAAGTTGGACAATATTCCTGATGAAATGATCGAGCCACTCATTGTAAATATTGGTTGCGACAGTTCATCTTCTG